>VNJS01005771.1:0-55967 GCA_008042575.1 Drosophila watanabei | reverse complement strand
CCGTCCGAGGCGCTTACACACCTGTGGCACTTAATTATTATATTAAATCGGCATATCTGTTTCGGCTCTAATTAACCTTTGAACCTCTTCACAAATCAGCGCCCCAAACAAAAAGTCAAAGCGAATCACACCCCCTGCCGTGGGGTGGCAAGGGTGGAAGTGGAGGCGAGGTGACAGTCACGAGTCCCATTATACGATATTGTATGTACAATTTGGAGCAACTCGCAATTACCAACGACACGTCAAGATGTGAAATTAACACCGTCACACAAGCAGGCAGGCAGTCAGACAGACAAGGGGGAGCCAGGGGGACCTGGGCCAGTGGGCGGCAGACAGACATATTAATGTTTCTGGCTGGTATTTAACATTCAACAACAATAACAATCACTATGTGTGTGTGCGGTGTGTGTGGGTGACATTTTCTCGTTGGCGCTGCCTCGAAAATCATTAAATCACACAGCAACAACACAGGGGAAAAAAAAGCTTCAGCTTTCCCTGTTTGTGTCAGCCATACAATTGGCCACCCAAACCCTCTGCCAGCCCCACGCATATCCTGTCAGAACATCAGGGGCGAGGAGAAAGCACAAAAAAAGAAAAAATATAAAGAAAGGCAAAGAGCTACGCAACCGCAGCACGCAATACTCGCATTTCATTAGACACTTTGCAGCAAGGACTCCTATTACTCTTCCTGAAAAGCCATCATAGCCATGGGGGCACCACTTCCTATTCTGGCCAAATGACGTCGTTTCTGACGGCGACTTTTAGTCCCAAAAAATTAGCGTTACATTGGAGTGGGAGCTGTGGAGCTGTCAGACGAATTGAATTGGAAGTCGAATGGCCAGAGTGAAGTTCAAACAAGGTGACCCCATCGGGCTATCACTTGGTAATTATGGATTTCCCCCGGAAAGTGCTGACCCCGATACCAAAGTGACATAATTCGACACTAAACATTTGCTGGCCACGATGATAACTGGCCAGATTAAGTGATATAATCAAGTGGCCAACGGCAGAGAACCAACTATGATTCCATTAGCTAACCGAAACCGAGGGAGCGAAAACTCGGCTCGGATGTGCAAATAAAAACTTTTAGTGCCCAAGCTCTGGCAAATGAGTTTGTCATTATTCAAGCGCTGTGCAAATACATTCTCGTATACACACATTTCGCGTACCTTTTTTGTTTGGTGAGGTAGTAACTTTGTTTTTGCCACAAATTAATTACAATCCTCCGAGTTGAGTGGCCAAATGTTGCTCTTTTTTCTTGTCCCTGTTCCCCGTGTATTTTTCATACAACATATTTATCAACGCGTCGCAAAATGTTTGTCCTGTGCCAGGACTTTGCGGGAATAAATTGGATGATATTAGGGCGACAACTTTTCATTTAGTTGGCCGGTCGGCGCTGCCCTTAATTTCCGGCCACACGCATCGTATCGGAAGATAGGGATCGGGATCGGTGAGGCGGTTTGGGTGGGAAAATGAAAACGTTAGACGGGAATGAAAAATCGTTAGGCGCGCACGGAGCCGGAGCGAGTGTTTTGCGGGTCCCGGAGGGGAGAGAGAGCCTCCCCACACACCGCCTTAATATATATTTTCCTTTTTCTTTGGGATTTTTATTTTGCGCTTCACTTACCTGAAAATAGGTTTGACCCTTGTCCACCCAGCCGATGGCCATATCGGCACCAGCCAGATTGCCATCGGGCGAGAATCCGAAGCCGACGTAGCCCAGGGTACGTGCCTGTATTTCAAATGTTATATCCTGATTAATGATTTGCCATAGTATGCGAAAATCCTCATTCAAATCGATGGCATGATCCCAAATGGGTGTTCCCGTTGCCGCTCCTGCTGCCGAGGCAGCAACACCCGTTGTTGCTCCTGCTCCTGCCGAAGCTCCTCCTGTTGTTGCTGCGCCTCCTGCACCGGCCCCTGCTCCGGTTGCCGCTCCTGGCGAGGTTGTTTTGTTGCTGCGAGTGGTCAACTTGCCGGCAGCATGAACTCCGCAGCCGAGGCTGGCCAAGAGGATGAGGAGGAGCAGCAGCCAGAACAAGCTGAACGTGTGGCAGGATATAAAACATGTGATTAACGATGACCGCCTTGAACTTGAGAGCGCCGCTCCTTGTCGTCGTCGTCTGCTCCTCTGTACTTTGCTGGGTGTTGCTTCCTCTGTTGATACTGCTGCTCCTGCTGCTGCCATCTCCTCTCTGGTAACTGCTTTTCTTGTTGCCTGCCACATTGTGTTGGCCATTTTGTGCGCCGGTTAGCTGGCTGCTTGAGTTTAGCAAATAGTTGTGATTACTTTTCTTGTTGCCACGTTGACATTTATTACTCTCAAAATCACTGGACGTGGAACGTTCGCAATTACGCAACTGTTTTGGCCTTCCTTGGTCGCTTCTCTCTCTCTGTCTCGTCTTTGGTGTTATCACAGTTACGATTATTTATTTAAGCAATTTTACTCAACTTTCGCTGGAGCTATAGCTACTGCTGCTTCCTGTTTCCGATTAACCAATGGCCGCTCATTAGCTTCGCTTGTCGCACGAACAAAAGCTCCAGATCTGGCGGATGCAACCTGCAGAAGAAGAGAAAAAAATGTTATATAATTGCTATAATTTGTTGTCGGCTATAATATGTAGTGGCGAGAACTCGAACTCGAGCTCGAACTCAAGCTCGAAGCCGAACCCAAGCCTTCTTTCGTGTTGCAATGTTTAAACGCATATAATTACATAAATTATGAACCGGTATCTATGAGATACACATCCCCAGAGCTACAGCAATCCATCCAGCCATCCATCTAGCCATCCATCCAGCCATCCGCTTACACACATCACAACAAAGTTGACGGTTAATTTTTTGTTTCGTTTTTTGTTCTTGTTGTTGTTGTTGCTTCTAGGGAGTTCGTCAACATTTTCCTTGAAGCGTTAATTAGCCTGGTCACGCAGTTTTCACAGCAATGTACGTCGGAAGACGAAATTGCTGCCAGAGAGCGGGAAAAATTAAAGTCTGCTCAGAACTTGGAGATGTGACAGGAAGATGGTAAATGTTTGCCATACTGAACTTGCACACAAACACTCGCATTTTTCAGTGGAAACTCAGGGATGTAAAGCTTCCTGAGAAATCACTTTCCCTTCCCTTGTCAGAGGATATCTCCTCGCCCATTCCATAAACTCGAATTTACGGTATTTGAATGACTAATTCCGGGTTTCCCGTCTCCAATATCAAGGGTCTACCACTGACTGGCTGACTACAAGCCCCTCTCGCACACGCAATTAGTGCGTTGTGGCCTGGTCAAAGCAAATCGAAGATAATTACAGCTTGTCATAATTTTAATGAAGAAGGTCGTCCAGAGCTGAACCCGAGTCAAGTCGTCGTCGTTGTCTGCTATCTGTCCGAGTGTCCGGGTGTCCATCAGTCCATCAGTCCGGGTGTCTGCTCAAGAGAGACAACCAAGTGGAGGCGAAGCCAGACCAATGGGATTTATTGTATTAAATCGTCGCGACTTAGCCAGGCCAACCACAAGCGCATTGACGACGAAGACGATGACTGCTCCTGGGCCTCCGTCTCCGTCTCCGTCTCCGTCCGGATCTAAGTGGTGGCTTCCCCCTCCTAGTTGCCATCGCAGCTGTCTGCGCATATTTTGGTGTGCGGTTACATTTGATTACATGCCAAAAGTACTGCCCTCCAGTTCCACTTCCCTCCTCCTTGTCGCAGATCTTTAATTTGACGTCGGCGTCGGCGTTTTGGGTAAATGTCAAATGGTTGGTAATTTGTTATAAATAGCCAACTTCCGCTGGGCCCCTAAAACGCGACGCAACTCATAGATACATACAATGTATTCGCGCTAATTCCAAGTGCTTAGTCGCGTGTTCCAAAGTTGACAAAGGTCAACAAACGCCGAGCAAACACCAGGAAAATTGAATAGCCCAAATTGCGAGTGTTTGTGTGTGTTTCCCTATTTTTTTTCCTTTGGCGGGAATGCTCTCAAATTGAATATCTCAGCAAGATGATGTGATGGAGCCCAATAACAATCTCGAAGGCTAATAAAAGTAATTTTCGGAAGTTCCTGCCATTCCGAAATGGAAATGGAAATGAAATGATTGGACAAATGTATCGCGAAGATACTTCTGGTTCTGGTTAGTATCTAGCTAGATTTCTATGGCATATTTATAGGTGACTTTTACGTTTCACTTCCTTCCTAACGACAAAGTTATTGTGGTTGCCGCCGTCGCTGTGGCCTTGCCTCGCCTTGCCTTGCTTGTTATCAAAAATGTATCCGCAAGATACACAAAAATAAGCTTGATGGCGAAATGTAGCTTTACATTGATGTTGCTGCTGCTGTTGATGTTGATGTTGCTGTTGATGTTGTTGTAGCTGGCGCTGAGTGACGGCCGGCAACGTTAAATGACGTTGATTATAATTATGCGGACTTGTACTTTGTTCATCACAGGCTACAGGGCTACAGGGCTTCTCCTTCCTGTCCCTGTCCCTGTCCCTGTCCTTGTCCCTGTCCATGCTCCCTTGTTGCTGTTTGTTATTATTATTGCTGTCGTCATCATCATCAGCTTGGTCATCAGCCACTTCCTCATGATCATCATGGTCATCCTGGTCCTCCTTCGGCTTCGACTGCCGTTGATGGGGCGGCCAGATGAATGATGTCTCTTAAATACAGACCCAGCTCAAGACCGAGACCGAGTCCGAGCGAGGCGAGGCGAGGCCAATCGTCCTCATCATCATCGTGATGGCTGCTGCTGCCGTAAAATTCAAGCCAATTTAGCCCGGAGGAAGGCAGGTCCGGCAGGTTCCTCCTTGCACAGCATGTTGCCCAAGAACGGAGAGTAAAGACCCCAAGTCTGGAGACATTCATAAGTACAAGTGCTGCTTCGCGATGGCCGCGTGACTCCTTCGATCACTTTTGGCCCCGAGATGTGTCATCTCCAGGAGGAGAACAGCAGCGACACATTCATAAGTACAAGTGCTTCGTCTAATATTATTACTTGGCGAATTAACTACGCCGGGAGAGAGATAGGAAAATAAACAGAAACTCGCAGATTGCTCTGCCAACTGGTTCTAAAAGGCACGAAATGGCTTCCGTAGACACATTAGTCGCTTTTACACAAAAACCCAGACAAAACGGACAGAGCCCAGTTGCCTCCCTGCCTGCCTGCCGCCTGATGGGTGAGCAAAAAAGATGCAACTGAATGAGGCATATAAAAGCCTTCCCAAGCGCCGCCGCGGCACAAAAAAGCAGAAAGAAAGAATTAAAAAAAAAATAAAAAAAAGTAAGGAAAAATAACCAACAGAAGCGGAAAGAAAGAAAGAAAAGAGGAGCGAAAGAAAAGCAAGAAAAAATGAATACAAGTCAAAGACTTTGTCCAATGGTTTTCATCATTGCACGATTTGTAGATGGAGCGGGTACCAGTAGTTCCTGGAGCATCCAAGGGACAGAGGGGGCCCCAGATCTGGTCTGCTTCTGCGGCTGCTTCTGTTCGGCCGACGGACAACGACATTGATGAGGATGTTTTGCCGGGGCAACACAGTGGGACAAGCTTTCAAGAGAGCTCTGACAAATCTAGTTCATTCAAAGTTAAGCTAGGAAAAGTCTAGCTAAAGATACTTGAAGGTATCTGTTGAACTTCCTTAGATTTAATTAGATTTATTTATTCAAAATTCCCTTCTCTCTTCTCTTAAGAAAACCTTAATCAACTTTACCCAATTCCAAGCCAAATACCTTGAAAACTAAAACACTAATTAACAACAGACAAATTTGCCGAGTTCTAGAAGCTAACCAGTAAATAAATGATGGTGTGTGTAACCTCCCTCAGGGAAGTTCGATCCCAAAACAAATTGTTTTCCTGCTGCCGTTACTCTGCGGTATTCCTTTCCCTTAATTGATTCCCATTCTAATTGCGATATTTAGCCAACTCATTGACCTAATCACAGAACAGAACAGAACAGAGAGCAGGGAATTCACACATCATTAATAACGATGGGTTCTGATTTGTGCGAAATACTCGCAGTTTGTGCCTTTCACCTTCCATTTAATCGAATGCTTTCACATTTTAATATCTCTTGGAGTTCGCTGTGAAGCGTAATTAGTAAACTTTTGGTTGTTTCTTATTTCATTTTTTTTTTTTTTTGGTAAATTTCCATACTTTCTAATCCCATACCAGTGTGCAGTTTGTGGCAATTTCTTTTGCACAAGGTACAAGGGGCACAAAAGAGGGGATTTGCAAGCCGTGTATGTTTTCATTTAGCAGATACAAGCTGCAAGTACACACACGAGATGCTACCGGGCCTTCGTCATCATCGAAGATGCTTCATCATGTGGCAGTAGCAGCAACAACAACAAGAACAACAACGACGACGGCAATGACGGCAGCAAAAGCGATTCCAGAGTTCTGCGGTTGCCGCAGCTTGATTATAAATGTACGAGGCAACTTGTATGACATGTAAGTTGTTGTACTTGCAGCCTTGCATCTGTGAGAACGTGTATCTGTGCCGTGTCCACGGCCGCATGCATGTGTGGTTGTCACTGCACCTGTCATCCTTGCAGCCTGCCAGCAAAAATTGCCGGTGCGGTGCAACAGCAGCAGCAGCAGAAGCAACATAAAAAAAAAAACACAAAATTATTATTTATCATCGGCGGGGCAAGGTCCCCGAGAGAAGTCAAACAGGGAATTATGCGGGTATGTATACACGGATAAAAATTATGAATAATTTAAGTTAAGTTCCTTTAATTGGACAATTACCAAGTCTAAAAAAATGTGAAATTTAATTAATACCGAGATAGGAACTAAGATAATTTGATCCTAAGTCTTCGAAGTATTTTTAGAAGTTTTTGTTCTGCTTGATAGGAGTATTTCTGATCATATTCTTAACCAAGATTGTCATAAAAACTTTAATATCTAATATTATTTTGGTTCCGTGTAGCAGATATATATATAGAAATGCGCCGAGGCCCCACTAATTACTGCACATCATTTGCTTACTCGAGTGCCTCTACTGCCATCGTCGTCGTCGTCGTCGTCGTCTCCAGGCCCATCAGGCCAACTTCCCCAGCTCGCCGCCGCCTTGCAGATTTAATTGAGTAAAAAAATTGACTAATTAGAGTGAGTCCAAGGCAGTTGGCCCCCGGCAAGCAGAGAGAATAAAAAAAAAAGAAAACAGGTCTCCAGTTGAGTGGGGTTTGGGCACAGGAGAGAACCAGAGACAGAGCCAGCGACAGAGACAGAGACAGAGGGAGGGGCTACCTGTTCTCATTTATTAAAGGCCTGGTCAAGAGCGGTTTGAATCAAAACTGCGCCTCCCAAACCCAAGGCTCCTGTCGTCCATCGTGTGTCGTCTTCGTATTTAATGATCATTAAACAAGCTGGCAGCCAATTGCACTAAAAGCTGCAGGCTACTGCCAGCCATAAGCACAGTGGGGCAAAGACGAAAGGATTACAATAAAATAAATGTATTAAAATTGGATATATAATAAATAGTAAAAAAAAAAAATTAAGAGATGAAGGAGGAAGAGTTAAAAGAAAAAAGTTTAAATCGAGGAAAAACCAACCTTGTAAACAGTAAAAGAATTGTTAAAGATATGAAATGGCTTAGAAGGTTAAACAATTGAAAATATATTTAATAATGTCAATATCAAGAGTTAAAGTATTGTTAAAGATATATCTTTCTATAGGAGGTTAAACATTGCCTGCTTTTGTATATACAACTAGTTTTCAATCTATTTTACTCTTAGATTAATATAAACAATGAATTCGAAGAGAAAGAACAAATTTAAAATATCTTTAATATTGTTAACCATAAGTCCTAGGCCTATCCTAATCTCTTTGCTAAGTTAGCCCCACTGTGAGCGGGCCAATGGACTGATGAAAACTATTAGTGAAGGCAGCTATGGAGCTGCAAAGTGGCTGCCTTTTTGTAAATTGCACCGACATTCCTGCAGTTCCTGCCTGGCTCCTCCTGGTCCTCCTGGTCCTCTTGTCCCGTCGCGTAATTTAAATAATCGTAAAAAATAATAATTCGTTCTATTGGCCTGAATGGCCATGTTCAGGGCCCTGACGCTGCCACTGCCTGTTGATTATTATGGCCCTGGTAATATCTTTTGCTCGTTAGCAATTTTCGTTTCGAATAAATAGTAATTAGTGTGCCGAAAAGAGTTGGGCGAGGAGCAGCTCCTTTATTGGCATTCCACCTGCAAAAACTGTGTAGTGCACAAAGCCTCTGGCACTTTGCTGACGTTCTCTGTTTTGGGCACTTTTATTTGACATTTTTCATTAAACACGAGATGAAAAAAGGTTTTTCTTCTTCGGAGAGGGGGCTGTGTCGTTGACATAACATTTTTGTAGAGCTCCCCCCCTCGCTCTTCGCTTCGCTTCTCTTCGTTCTTCTCACCACTTTGGGCCGAAAGTTTGAAGGCATCTGGGGAAATATGTCAGCGTTGTTTAAGTTTTTAACATTTTCAACTGGCGAGGCTGCCACTGCCTCCGCCCCTGTTTCTGCCCCTGCCTCTGCCTGGTGGAGATTGCTATTTACTCTGGCATAATTGGCTTGTCGGCATAGTTATAAAAAGTTCTGCTCGGGTGCAATTGGATTAAATGAATGGATACTGTATATAAGCACTGGCACTATCAAAGTTTGCCTTGCCAGGGGAAGCTTTGGTTATCTTTCGAGTTCCTCTCTCTAACGAAAGGCAAACACGGTCGGGATAAAAATATCCGCTTTTTGATGCGAACGCATCGCCGAGTGTATCTGTATTATCAGTGTATCTGCAGGATATCAATCTTGGCTCGAGGCGAATGTTAATATATCATGAGAGTGGCCATCCCTCTCGATATTCTAGGAATGATTGATTATACCCCCGTCTGGGGGTCAGTGGGGTTAATTTGGAGCCGCCGGAGGTTGACAACCTGCGCGGCATCCTGCCCAATTGAATATGCAGGATTATCCTGCATAGAAGGAGGAGGATATTCCAACTGTATATAAACTTGGTTTACTTTTGGCCTGCTTCTATCTATGGATACACAAATAGTTGGAGAAAGCTGGCTGGCTGGCTCTGTGTGTCATCTTTTTGGCTTATCAGCTGCGCATCATAAAATTTGCCTCTTCTTTTCTGCAATTGCAAACTCCGCTCACTTTTCCCGCTTTTCCATTCCATTTTTTCAGCACCAGCTCCAACTACAGCTACAGCTCCAGCTCCGAAACTTTCTTTTGTTTCTGTCTATTGCTAAAAGTCGGGACCCCGTTACTGCTCCTCTGGAGGCCCCTCTCTTAGTTCGCAGTTCGTAGTTGTGTGTGCCTGTTTTTTTTCGGAGCCGGCAAGTGAATTTTCTCATTTTGCACTTGATATTGTTGCCGTTTTTGCTGCCTGCTGCTCTGCCTGCCTGCCTGGGAAATTCTTCTGCTTTTTCTTCTTGCTGTTGTTTTTGTTTTCTGCTTTTTTTGGCAGAGTGAAACTTTTCAACGCTCTCTCTTTTTCCTTTTCCCCCCTTCCCGCCTTTCCTGTGTCTGTGCCTTGCTGCCTTTTGCATTTTCGTTAGGTATGAAGGTAGGAAATTTAATCTCAAAGTCGTCATCGTCAACGCTACCCGTACTGCTAGTTGTTGTTGTTTATTCCTCTTGCCGGCAACGTCACAGAAAATATTTAATTAATTTTTCGAATTTTAATTAAAAAGTTTCCGTTGCGTTGCTTTACTTGCGTCATTGGCAGTGCGAAAAGCAGGCCTCAGCTACTTGTTCTATTTTATTTTTTGTTTTATTGCGTTAAGTAGCAAATATTTGATGGGGTGGACCAGCAGGCAGCAGGTAACCCAATACAATACAACTCGAATTCGAACTCGAGCCAGAGACAACTCTTCCCGGCCAGCGCCATCAATCAATGCGCTAAGGAGCAGGCGAGTGGGGCCTGGTGGTGGTGGAGTCCATTCCAATAAACATAAAGCAAACACTTAATTGTCTGTCAGCGTTAACAAACCGACAACACAAATATCATATGACCGAGAGCGGGGGCTTTGGGGGTATTCCATAAGCAGACACACACATATATCACCTGCTGCGCACTGAAATGTTTTCTTCCACAAAACTTGTAAGAGATGCCAAGCGGCCGATAGGCCCAGCGAGAAAAAGAGAGAACTCCCAGACCCAGACCCTGGGCCCAAACCCATACCAAAACCCATACCGAAACCCATACCATTCGGACCAAGTCGAATCCAAGAGGTCCGAAACCGAACTAAACTCTCCAGCATGCATTTCGTTATCTGTGACAAAGATCTCCTGGCCATTAAATTAACACTTAATGACTTGTGTGTGCGTACGGGGTTTTTTCTTTTTAGTTTTTTCCTTCTTTTTTTTTTGTCGACAATGATGACTAAAGGAAAAGCAGCAAAGAGAAGAAAAGACGCTCTGCAGCAGCCACACATCATTAAGAGACAGCGGGGAGGCGTTGCCCGGGCTTTCGTTACCTCGGAGATTCGGATTCAGATGCGGATTCCTTCTCAGACTCGGACTTGGTTTCATCTCCTACACATCTCTTTGATACCCTACAAAAGACCCAAACCCTGATGACTTTGTTAGCCCGGCTGAAAGGAGGGACCTGCCCGTGTCTGCCTGCCTAGGAATAATGGCATAAAGGACAGCATCCCGACAAAAGACGTATATATGGGAACACACCTTGGCCTTTGTTTGCTTCAGGTTTATCATCGTGAAAAATGGAATTATGGCACAAGGAAATGGATTAAAAGAAGGAAAGACTCATGTCCAGATCTCTGATTGCTCTTTTAGAATCTCTAAGGCAGGTGGGTGGAAAAGTAGAAAAGAAAATTGAAATATAGATTCAGAAATTTAATTTCGAAAGGGCTTAGGAATAGGAATAATGACTGAATGAAAATGAATTTTTTTAAAGTGCTTTTCTACACACGGAAAAAGACATTAAATGATGATCAAAAGAATATCAAATTGAGTTTATAATAATACAAATTTCAAAAGTTCTTATCTGTTATTTATTTTCCATTTTCTAATTCAAATACCAACTTAAAAAACACTATTTATCCCATAATTTTACTGAAATTTCTCATTACGATCCACAAATATTTCCCTTGTAACTTTCCACCTCATCACATAAATTGTTATTCTAGATTTTTTGGAAAACAAACCGGAAAATAAAATAACAAATACCCGATTATTCTTAGATTCATGGGAGACAAGAAAACCCTAGGTAAAGATCATAAATTGAAATCCTAGAGCTCCGTTTTGGGGCCTCTCTTCCAGCGTTTGAAGGGCATCGAGCGTTCGATGCGATTGGGGGCGAGAGTATCTCGGCGATGCCATCTCATTTGTATCTACATCTCCGGCGGCGGAGTACGAGTATCTTGTTTGCAGCCATAAGTTTTCAAATTGTTTTTAGACTGACAAAATAAATGATGACAGGCGGCACGGCGGCTTTATCGTCTCCCCGCGGCCCTCCGCCTGCTAAGTTGTTCTAATTTTTTGTTCCCCACGAGATCTCTAATGGGCGTCCACAGAAAATGCTTATATGTTAGATGAATAGATAAATCTGGACGATGGGACGACGACGACGACATACTGGGAAATGGCGTTTCAGAGAAGTGTCTGTCGACGACGTGTGGGCAGAAGTGGAACACAATTTGATGTTTCTCACTTAATTTGTTATGGCGAAGCCCTAACAAATTTCCTGCCATTACACATGTTCCTTTTGTTGTTTTAGCCCCAGGAGGAAATATTCTTTTATGATTATTTAAATGTGTCTCTGGCATTAATTAATCGGCGGCAATCATCGGTAGAATGCGGCAAGTGGCATAAATTCATTAAAGACCCAACAAAATCAGAGGAGACTAACCGCAGAGGCCCAGGGAGAGAAGGGTACCTGTATCGGTGATAAATTTATTGCATAATTGAACAGGACGAAAGCCTCTCGAAGGCCTTAAAATGCATTTGTTGTTCTTGGTTTTCGGGGGCATCCTTTCAGAGCATGAGGACACACTTTCCACAGCTCCTGCTGTTATTTATGGGCTTGCGGTGAACCAACAACTGGGGGAAAAGGAGGGGGAACAAGGAAAAGGAGACTTTCCCCATGGGGAAAATGCGGGGCTCTTCTGTGTGTGCTTGTGTGCGAGCGTGCGTGCTCTGCTCGTTTTGTTTAATTAAGTAGCATAACTGTAAACAAATTTATTTCAATATTAACAAAGAAGATTATTGAAAATCTCTCGCATTATTTACAATGTTGAATGACAAAACAAATAAATTATTAATTTTCCAAGAGCCCTGCCCTACCGTCCGTCCTTCCTTTCTTCCACTCGACTCGATGACAATGCATGATATTTCCTTTGAGGGGCTGCCAAGTGGGGAATGTGGTGTGCACAAAGCAGCCATTTGAGTGTAAACATTCTGTGCGATTACAACTTCGGTTGCCGTTTTAATTGTCCCAGCCACAAGCTGAGACGTGGCCACCCCTACTGCTTATCCTTCACAGCAGCTCAGCGAACCCACCCACCCAAGGACCCTCCACAAATTTTCCTTGGCGTCATGCTCAGAGCCAGGCCTCCTCCCTCCTGCCTGAATGCGGCAAATGTAGCTTGAAAACGGTGGCCTTTGTCGGAGAACAGCTCAGTTGGCTTAGCCAATATGACAACATCCGTGAGTGGGGGCAGCTCCCTGGCTCCTTGGCTCCTTCGTCCTCGGTCCCAGGGGTGAGTTTAGCTTGATGATGGAAAAGCAAGTCACTTGTTGAAAGGGTTGGCAAATAATAAAAACAATTGCCGGCGGGGATTAAATTAGGGGAGGAGCCACATATAATTGGAGGAGCTACGTATATGCGCTTGTTTGAAGTCCTTTAAGCCACAATAAAAATGTTTCCCTTAATGCCAGTTCAAAAACTTAATAATGTAATAATTTCAGCACCATATATCTGCTCAAAACTCATCCTCTGTGTAATCCTCGTGGGTTATAAGGGTCTGTCCATTGCATTTTCCCCAAACCCCCTTGATCTCTTGTCATCGCATGTACCCAGGAACTCTTCATCCTTCAGCCCCGACTTGACCTTGTCTCCTTGCGTAACCTCCTTGCAGAAGGGGACTTTCCCTGGGCAAACAATTAATAAAGCTCAATGTCGACCAAGGCTGTGTAATAAACCAAAACCTTAAGCTAGACAATTAAAGCACAAAGCCCTCGAATCGCTCTCGAATGCCATCCGATGGGGGCTGTCAAAGGCACTGACAAGATATTGAATATCTCCGGATCAGAGCCGCACAGGATACAGGCCACAGGACACACGGAACAAAGAGTCCGGGGCCACATAAATATATAGAGTCCGGCGTGCAGGAAATCTTTTGCTCATTTAAAAAATTAACTTCAGAGTACCTTGCCAGCGGCAACAATAAAAAATAAAAAACAGAGCAGAAAAAAAACAACAACAGTGGGACGGGGACACAAAAGCGATTTATTGGCTACGCAAGATAAATGGCAAAATGTTTACAGTTTCCCAGAGTTTCCCGCTCTCACATTGAAAACGAAATGTAAGCATTTTCCGCAAAGGTTTTTTCTTGTTGCTTGTCGAAAAACTTTCGGCAGGTTTTCGCTTCTTTTTTATTTTTTAAGCCCAGCTGCTGGTTGTTGTTGTTGTTGCCACTGCCTTTGCTACACATGCGATAAAAATTGCTCAAATAAACTGGCGAAAAAGGGACAGTAGTGAGGTGAGGAGAGCAGGGAGACTCGGACTGAGCGACAGGAGGCGGCGACTGCAGCAAAAACATCATTAGCATTACCAAATAAATCACATCCGTTTTTCAGACAGAAGTCCGAGTCCGAAATGTAAGCGGCGGAATGAGGTGGACGGCGGCACTTTAGCCAAAAAAAAACTAAATTAATAACAAAAGGGAAGAGCTGAGTGGGAAAGAGTATGGACTAAAGGATACCTTAAAGCAAATTATAAGGTAAAGAAAGAAGATAATTTATAATGATTTTTTTAAATGATCTAGCATGATGCTGATCGCTCGACAGATTCCTTATGTTATCCTCCTTAAGATTACTAATTAAGATTATATTTATTTACTTAATTTTATATACTTTCACTTACTACAAACATGACTAAATTCGGGAAACTCTGAGACCCCAAACGTACCTAAAAACCAAGTAAACCTCCTAAAATATTCCCATACTGTTCACCAGAACACGATCTGCTCTTTATATAGAAACAAGCAAAGCTGTTACAGATCCCAGATTCGATTTGTTTACAATAGTCTCCTGGCACACGAGACACTGCTCATGCTCCTCGGATACCCTTGTCATATATGGCTGCCGTGGTATATGAAAAGGATAAAAGCTTTGAACACCGGAGTGCAATAAATTTCTCTCGTGACGAGCATAAAACTTTTTAAACACAGAGCGGTAGAGAGAGGGAGAGGGGTAAGGAGGGGGTAGGGCAATGGGGGAATGCCACCAGTGGCAACAAAAGCAACACAAACGCATAGCGAAGCGGCAAGTTCCGTTTAAATTCCTTCCTTTCACCCTGCCCACAAATCCGCCCCAGTAATGCACACACATGGAGCAAGGACATAAGAGGGGGTGTGTGTGTGTGTGTGCAGTCGCTGTTTGCTCACTCCTCCCCCCTTACCCTCCTCTATGCTTTTTTTCAGCTTGCCATTTCTCGTTTTTATTTGTGTGCATCAGTTTGGATTTTGTGGTTTGATCCTGCATCCTACTTCCAGCATCCTTCTTCGGCCATCCCTCAGCGTCGTTGCTGCGCCGATGATAAAGTATGCCAACTGTCAGCCCGCTCCTGCCACGCCCACACACAGCCCGCCAACGCCCATCAGCCTACAACCAGGCAATACATCAGCTCAGCAACTTTGCTCAATAAATTTTTCCGTGCTCGGCGCCCCGCAGTATTCCATGATTTTCACTGATGTGCAGCACGCGGGTGCAGTGGAAAAGGAGCCTAAACAACTTGCTCACGGAACGAGAAGGATTATAAGGGGCCAGAGCGCAGACAGAGGACTCGACCGTCGGGTTACCTGGTCTACCTTTTGCTGAGAAGCTGACAAAGTTTTTGCGCGCTCAATTTAGTGGAAAGCCAAGTTTGAAGTGGTTCCAAGAGTCAAAGGATTTATCGCTGCAAGAAGGATATATCGATGTTTTTATCTGTCGCAAGTGTGGAGAGACACTAAGCTATGGCTTAGGGATTTCAATTTATTTAAAAGTCTGATAGGGGATCATAACAAGTGTAAATCATCTTACAGATTGAAAACTCTAAATAATATATTCTGGGAGTATTTACAAATCCTTCTTTTAAAAATCCTTCTACATTACTTTAGATTCTCAGTACCCCAACTTAACCCTTACTAGATATACCCCATAATCTACGATACCCTCTATCCGGAGGAGTATGAAATTATAACAAGTTTTGTAACAACATGAAGCGTTTACATTGTTCGACCGCCAACCAGGAGAGACTGGGACTTTGGCCTGTTTAACACAGAAGTCCGTGCCGGTGCCCCCGTCTGACCAATCTGACCATCCTGCGTCCTGTTTGTGTCCCGTCACAGTGGCAAATTTTATTGTTGCTCCTGCTGTGCTGGTGTGGGCCAGCGGCTGGCTGTGGAAAAATCTGCATTGGACATAAATGTCAACACCCGAGGAGGCAGGGAAAGCAGAGAGAGACTTTCCTCCACGAACGTGTCCTGTGTGTGGGTTCCTGTCTAAACCAATCTGCAATCAGTTGCAGCTTTTGGCCTGGTCCGCTCGATTTTTCCTCTACTTTCTCTCTCTCTCGGTTCTTGGCCATATGCCGTGCTAGTAGCTCGTATCTTAATTTTTGGCCAGCACCAGCACGAGTAGAGTGATAGAGAGGGAGGGAGGGGGAAAAATGGCCTCAAAAGATGCAGTCGAGAACGTTGCAGACATTTTTGGCCAATTGGCAAAATGGGTCAACCGAAATAAGCGCAGCTTCGCTAGGAGCCTCGTCGCATTCGTAGTTGTCGTTGCAATTGATTGAATACGTGATGTCCATGCAAAAAACAAACTTAAAATCCTCGCCAGACGCCGCCCGCTGCAATCGAAATCGAAAAGTGGTTTTAAAACCGAAATTGCAGCGAAAACGTTTGCACACTTTTAATCAATAATAAAGGCGGACGGCTGAACTGCTGGACTGTTGGACTGCTAGACTGAAGGATACGAGTATGAGCGGATATTTGGCGTGTCTGGCCAGCTCCAATCAGTGGGAATTAGGCAAGTGGAGCGGCGAAAAGGGGCCAAAAGTTATTTAGACCCGACTCAAGGCCCCCGCCCACAGAAAGTAGAATATTTCCGGCTGCATATTCAATTAGGCAATTGAGCAATTATCATAATTTTCAATAAGTTATGACCAAATGATTATTTGGCCCCATTCCAGGACTCGTCCCCCTTTGAAATTCCCCGGCTTTTTGGCGGTCGGAATGTTGTCGGATGACCGCAGATTATCCGCAGCGTGTAACCAGCTATTCAATACAAATCGGCCTGTCTGACCCTAACTGGCTGGGCGATATAATTCATAGGAAACCGCTTAAATTGTGTTGCTAAAAAATAAACGAGAAATGGCTTTTTTATCGCTTTGCCGGAATGGTAATTATACGCACACACACACGCACACTGGGAATGGTAATTGTTAATTAAAATTGAAATCGAAATGAGAGAAACTTGGTCGGGCATTGAAGCAATTTGCAAACTGCGCTGATTAATTTATTTATATTGAAAGCGCCGCGGAGACAGAGCTTAATGTGAAAACTGCATTTATTATTTACCAAAAAAAAAAAGGAAATTCTTTATAACTCCATAAAATTTTGGGTGTCTCCGGGGGGCATTGCGAAAATTGAATAAATTTTCGTTAATTGTTGTCGCGCACCTGTGCGTATCCTTGGGAGTCCTTCTCGCGGACTATAGCGGTGGCCTCTGCGGTCGATTTGTGGCATATGAAAAAATATTAAGTGGCGCCTCCACCCATCCTCCGTGTGTCCTCTGCCACCTCCTGCGGGCACATTGTCTGCCCTTTGACATGCAATATATAATTTTTACGCTACGGAAACTCCACTCTTCGACCGCTGTGGCAGGCCGGGCTCATCCCAGATGCTCCCGCGGCAATTTGTTGTCTTTTTTGTATTTTTTTGTTTTTTTCGTGGCACGGCCAGCGAGTTTAATTAATTTACATGGAATTTACAACAACCAGTGCGCAGGGGGGGCTGCGACTACAACTACACGCGACATGTGAAAGTTTAAACGCGAAAGGTGAAAAATGAAAAATGAAAACTGAAAAATAATCGAATTGACCGACCGACCACGAAGCGATACAAAAGTGGCCATCGATATAGGGTGTGTGTGTGTGTGTGTCCGGGCCTAACGCTGATTCACATGACATCCGACATTTTCCATAGGACCCGAAAGGACACTCTCTCGCCGTGTCGCGTGTGTGTTGCATAAAATTTTAATTAATGTGACTACAAAATGCTGTAGGACAGGGACAGCACATCCGCCCATACCCACTGACCCCGGGCAGATTGACGCGGGCCCAGGCTTTGACGAAAGCGCAGTTAAAGTTTTAAGGCCTGACAAAAAGTTGAAGTTGAACAACTTTTCGACCGGGGAGAGTCCTTAAAATATTCGTATTGATTTTTGGGGGCAGACCCTCGAACAACTCTCTCAATCATTAAGCCGATTTACATTGTCCGAAATCCAAAATCCGAGCATAAACATGTGCGTGTGCCATTGTGTCTAATAAAACAGGAAAGCACACAAACAAAAGGGGCAGAAAAACCATTTAGCCAGGGCCACAAAACATTTTCATTTTCCAGCATTGGCTGTTATCCGCAAGCAAAGCTGGAAAAGTGCAAAAATATTTGGGTAAAAAATAATGCAGGCCGGAAATCTAAATACGAAATGTAACAAAGGATGGCACAGGATAATACTGAGCTGGAGGTGGAGGTGGATGATGGCGTACGAATATTTGGCCGAGCATGAAATACAAGATTTATCTTCTGTGTGTAGGTGTCTCTAACCAGGCCGTAACGATTTGGCCAACATCTATTCACATACACAGACACACATTCGCATGCTAATGGGAAAGCATTTCTCTGGTGCTGCCAAGCCAGGCCAGTACCGTATTCATTTATCAAAAATAATATATTAAATTGCCAACATTGAATGATATTTTAATTTGCATCTTCGTCTCTGAATGTTTCCTTTTGAATAAAACATTAAAATGCGAGAGCATTTGCTCGACGTCTACGTCTATGTCTATGTCTATGGCTACGTACGCGTGTGCGTCTCTCCCTCTTATCTTTATTTATTCAAAAGATAATTTTATGTGTTCCGCAGTCGAAGCATAAAATTACTATGTCGAATATTGTTTGAGCAAATAAAAACGGAACTGAATAAGAGTCACATGCAAAGTGGGGGGAGGGGGAGGCTGTGCATCACCAAAAAATGGCTGCCTCTGCCTGGGAGTGTGTGCTTGTGTGTGTGTGTGTGACAGGAAATGCCATGCAGACTAGGAGAAAGCGGAAACGGCATCAGGACAAAGTTCATTTACATTTATATGGTCTGCTTACAATGTTAACGCTCATGTACGAGCATGTGAGATGTCCTCGGCCCCCCTCAAACATTATCCAGGACACCATCCCTGGAACTGGTGACTGTTTGAAGAGTCAGTGAGTCGTCGTCGTCGTCGTCGTCTAGTCTATTTGCCTATTTGCTTTATCATCGCTGCCTTTTGCCAACTGATAATCTTTATTGCAGTGAAATATTTAATTTAATAAATGCCCCAGAACAATTCATTCCCCCATTCCAGCCCTTTGCAGTTTTATTTTACAATTTATTTAATTTATAGACTTTTGTTTTTACCCTTTTGTTTTTATTGTTCCAGTGTCTGTCGGCCAGTATGTGTGTATGTTTTTTGCGAGTCAAAAAAGCGTATAAATGATAAACACGCATAAAATATGCCAAAACAACAATTGAATGGCCAGAACATGAAGAAAGGGCTCCCAGATTGTGTGGCCAATAAGCCAGATTTTGCTTTTCTGTTTGCGGACAGACATGTGATGGGCTTTGTTGGCCAAAAGTGAAAAAGGAAGTTGGCAATGACAAGATACAGAAATTGGGCAAAAGATAATACAACACCATGACTCACATTAACAGGAAGTGAATGCTGAATAACTAGGAAACCTAAGAGGGAGAGTGATGAGTTGCAACTTCAAAGAGATTTTATTAAAGGTCTTTGAGTACTTAAAGATAGGAGCTCTTTAAGGATTTTTGTACATTTCTAACTGGAACTTTATTAACTCATTTTTCAAACACACCTTAAAATTACATTATCCTTTACAAACATCCCTCGCAGATCTTCACATAGATCATTTACCATTGGCCCCATTTCTCAGCTCTCGCTTTGTTTATTGCAAATCATTTTTTCTCCCCCCAAAAGCTAGGCAATTTTTTATGATTTTTCATTCCAACAATATTCAGAGCATGAAATTTATATATTTTTTGTTTGTATGCCAGGGCGAAATTATTATTTGTCGAGTTAGAAAATGTGTCGCGTTATAATAAAAATTCAGGAGCGCTGTTGGAGGGCGCTGAGAAGGGATCGCAGTTTTTGGTTTTTGGGTTTTCGGTTTTTGGCAGCCGACGCGGCGCCTTTTGTTATGGCCCCTGATAAATTGCGGCTGATACAAATGCAAAAATAAGCAGAAAAAGCGGCAAGAGCAGCAGAAAAAAACAATCTAAATAACAACAGCGAGAACAGAAGTGTGCAACATATTTACAAGAGGGGTGCAGCGGGTGGGGACGTGGCCTAGACAGAGCAAACAGTAAATAAATAATGTGGTTAAAAATTTGCCTGAACACACACTCACTCACACACATGCGAGGATGAGTGCGAATGAAGTTTGACTTTGAATAATGTTTGGATTGTCTCTGGCAGCTGAGCGAGACAGCGGGACAACAAGGACAAAACACAGGCTGTCGCTGGCGAGGATAAATCGAGAAATTATAGAACTGTGACTAGTATAAGAAATGGTCTAAGACCGAGGCAAGCCGAGCCGAACCGAACCGAGACCAGCTAGCGTGGCAAGATATATCGCCGTCAGTTAAGAGCCAGAGCCGCATAAGAAAGCTCTCAGCCTCCAGCTTCCAGTCTCTAGCCTCCAGTCTCCGCTCCCCTCAAGGTGCCACATGTTACGGCAAAAGGGAAAACAGCCACTGCAACATCTGTTGTCCTCAAAGTCGGCAAAACTCGACCCGAAAGTGGTCCAGATAAAAAGGTGGAAAAAAAGTGGCAGCAGAGGCAGAGAAGCGACAAAGAGCTTAGACTATGGAAATGACCTAAAGTCGGCCCAAAGTGACCCCAGCAGTCAGTGGTATTATTATGCTAAGACACAAAAAGGCCTATGAAAAATAACTACTATTAAGAGGGAAAAGAATGCGATGCATTAATGTTTTGTATAATAGTTAAATTTTCTTTATACTAATAACAAATCAAATTCAAATTAATAATATGTAAAATTAAAGTGCATTATCGTTAAATTTTAACAATCAAAAATATGTTTTAAAAGAAAGAACATATAAATAGCTTTCCGAATTTGATAATTTTTTTTATACCTGATAAATTCTACTGCTTAATTATATTTTCCCTTATTAACAGTACTTTATTATTACAAGTCATGATATCAGTCACATGTTAAATGGACTGCATTCTCTTTTATTTTAAGAATGAAAAATAGGTTTTTACATAAGGAACATATAAATAACTCTCCAAACTTGATAATGTTTTTATACCTGATCAGTTCTACTACTTTATAAAATTTTTTTCTGCACCCTAAAGTGCTATATAATAAACCTTTTTGTTACAAATTTCTCCCTTTGCATTGACAATTCTTTTTCTCAGAAATTCCCCCGCTTAAAAGGTAAATCCCCTGGAGCAGCTCTTTCGCAGGGTATCAGACCCTAAGCCTACCCCATAGCTATAAAAATTGTTTTCGTTCGTGTGAGTTTTTTATATGCCGATGGCCGGCCGGACATAAAAATTGTTTATTAACAAATCAACAGCAATAACAAAAAAAAACAAAGCCCCCGGCATGTTGTTGGGAGGGTCAAAGCCAGCTTTCCACCGTTCTGGGACATTGACAAAACATTAAAATCAGCAAAAATGTTATTTGTTTCCCTTCGACCGATGCTGCTGTTGGTGCTGTTATTTTTGTTGCTTTTGTGATGCCCGTGGCATTTTTCAAATCGCTCGACTTACGAAAATGCAATAAATTGCAGACGTAGTAGGGATTTTTGCGCATAAATTTTATAAAAACGAGAAAACTCACCGACTGATGATGATGATGATAAAAATGAAACGACGTGCATATACATCCGCAGAGGAGTATATACCCAAGCCCATGCCCATACCCAAGTTAGAGTGGAAAAAGAAATGAAATATATGTATGTGAAGGGCCAAGACGAGCAGGACCAAGACCAACGACGTCTTGGAGTTGGAATCGCAGGAAGGGGAGAGAAATATTTATCAAGCAAAAAATGCCAAGGCAGCTCAATGATTGGAGGTTCACAAGTGGTGTGGGGTTAGGTCGCAGGGTTTCAATATTTATGCATTATGGATATTAGTTTGAACCACAGGAAAAATACCATTAAAAGCAAAAGCATGAAGTCGATTACGCGCCAAAAGCAAAAATTGCTGAAAGGGTAGCTGTGGAGCTGTGGAGCTGACAGTTCCAGCAGTAGTCAAAGCCCAGAGCATAGGAAAAATCAATTTACTTGAATTTCTGCTCCTCCCTACTCTTGCTCTAAGGCACGCACCCCCAGCATCTTGAATGTGACAAAGCCTCGGAGGAGCAGAGAGAGTGAGGGAAGCCCTTGGACGGCGGGTAGGGGGTGGCCTTGTGAGCGACAGCAGCATCTGCTGCTCCGCCAGAAGATGCTCCTCCAGCTCCTCCAGTGTCGCTGGCATTTTTCCTCTTTTCCAGATTGCCAGCGACATTTCGACTGAGTTGCAGGATTATTGTGGGCACACCACTCCCCGGTACTAAGGACTAAGGAGACGCCAGGAGACAATTTGTTTGACGTGCAACGTGTGGCGAGCGGAACTAACGCAGCGCCGAGCAGGTTTTACCACCAGCCAAATCCTAAGGATTTGCGGATACAGTATCTTCAGCACGGGCGATGGATGCATCGTTAGTGTGGAAAAAGTGTCAAGGCATTTCAGCCATCATAAGTCAAGTTGCAGCCGGTGAAGAACAATATCCAAGATAATAATCGATGACTGAGCACCCTTTTCCCTCAACAGATGGGAAAGGTAAGGGAAAAACACTTTTCCCGCTCGCTATCTATCCGATCGAGAAATCCACTTTAACCCCGGCGCACTGACGCATAATTAGGAGTAACCGGAGTAACCCCTTATCCCGATAAGTTATCGCCATCGGTTACCGCTCGAATCAATCGAGCAACCCTCCTCGCTGACCGCACTTTCGCCTAATTTATGCCGCTTTTCCCTCGCCTCGGGTCCGCTTCCGTTCTGGCCGCACATAAATATTCTTCATTAATACGCTTTACGCTTTCGCTATTGACACTGCCGCCCCTGCCAATAACCATTTAATTAAAAGAGTTGGGAAAAAAGGGAAAGAGCGGAAAAGTTTTTATTCGCCCGCCCCGCTTCGTTTTTCCGGGACTCAAATTAAGCGAAATTCTATTAAAAAGGGGCAAAAGGCAAACAAAACACAAATGAAAGCAGAGCAAACATTTGCTAGTTCGACTACATACAACGACCCCACGCACCCATCGTTAATTTTTATGGTACGACTTGAGAGTCGTGGCATTTTATGACTTTAAAAGCTATTTTAGAGGCCTCTAGTTTTTTTTTTTTTTTTTTTTTATACTTTTTTATTTGACACTCGCCAATATGGGTATGGAATTCGGAATCCGGGATCTTAACCGTGGAGCCATTAAATGGGACATTACACGGACCCAGGTTGGGCAAGGGTTAACTGTGTGAGAGCCACACACAGAGCCGAGAGGACTATATAAACTTCTGTGGGTGATAAGGTAAGAGTGCCACCAATAAAATGGTTAAAGAGCAGCCATTAGCCAAGTTAGTCTTATCTGGCCTGCATTCCGGCTCCTTTCATTCGGCTGAGTCACCGCCGCCGCCACCGTCATCCAAGTAGCCAACCCTCCCATCTACATATCGGCTTTCCACTGATGGAATATTAATGAAAAGACCCAGGTCAAAGTGGTAGCAAATGGAATTAGTAAATGGCCTAAAGACCGCGATAGGACGCGCCCGATAAAGCTGTCATAACTTTGGGGGAAAATGGAGATGCATTAGCCGCTGTGTAATATTCATACTCACGCCCGGAAAGTGCATTGTACGAACCTGCAACGAAAAGAATAAATAAATTAGTGAGAGGTTAACAAAAAATGTATCTTAATAATAATATTATTATTTGCATTTATCGCTGTTTACACACAATCGCTGGAAATGCGATTTCTGTCGGTCGGGGGGCAAAGACTTGTTTTCAAAAGCAGCGGCACTCCGACCGCAACTTAAATCAACAAGCGGAGGGCATAAAAAATGTTGCGCAATAATTTTTGAATAGTGTGTAAACAGTGGCAAAATGCATAAAGTCAACTTCCGACAGTAAAAATATATACTATGTGTGCACAAGCCGAGGCAGTGCAAATATTGTCATAATCATCAGGCAACAGCCACATCAGTGGCAACAACATTAGTGTTATAGTGCTGCCATCGGGCATTTGGCTTTGTTTGTTGCATAAATATGTATATGCCTCAATTCGCCAAGGGAAGTGCATTTAGCCAGTCTTGTCTGTTTCATTACCGGAATGGAGTTTGGCTCAAAGTAGAGTAGAAAATGTCACGACACACAGCTGCAAACAACTTCTTTCCACATAATTTCCTTTCCCTTTCATTCCCTGACTCCCTGCCACAGTCCGTAAAATGTAACGAACAAGAGAGTATCTGGCGGTACGGACAGGTAAAAGGCAACGAAAAATGTGTGTCTGTGTGTGCCAGAAAATGCATTGAAATTTCCAGCTGAATGAATTTTCCACACAAACAGAAGAAAAACCTTTGTACGAATCACAAAAAAATAAAGAAAAGCGAAGAAGGCACTACGAACAGGTAACGCAACAGGCCAGATATCGAACGAAATCTACGATTTATCTGACTCATTGGTTCAGCGCTCAGTTCAAAGCCACACCGAAAATTATTCATTCACATTTTTGTGTTGTGTATCTGCAAGTGAATCATTCAATTTCTCAGGAAACTCTAATCTGTTAAAAGCTATCTTTTCTTATTTATAGTGTGGTTACTGCTTGCATGCTTATACTTTGCAAAAAATCTTCAATTTATCCAAATTACTCTGCAAATGAGTCACTCCGCTCTACTCTACTTGAATGGTTAAAATTCCCCAATGTTTATTCACATTTGCCAATCGCAAATAAATTCTACATCATTATTTAGTAAATCTCTTGACTTTTGTACTTTGCTGCAGCGCCGAGTTGCAAATAAAAATACAAAACAAAATAACTCCCGGACGGGAGAAGAGGGTGCCGGCAGGGCAGGAGCTGCTCCACTTCAGAGCAGCTTCCAACTTGAAGTTGGCACAAGTTTTTCCAGCTCTGCTCCTTTCGTTCTCCTTCTTGGACTGCTGCTGCTGCTTCTCGGGACTCAGGACTCGGCAGGACGAGGGCAACTTTGTTTTGCTTTTTAGTACTTTTGATGACTTTCTGCCGAACAGATGTCGATATAATGCTAAATGTAGTTATATGCCATACACACAGCAGCAGGAGCAGCAGGAGCAACTGCAGCAGCAATTGCAAGGAAGAGAATTTTACACGGAGAAATAAAAGTATTAAGAAGGTTCTAGCTATGAAATCCTTAACAATATCTTTCTTCAGTTAATAAAGACAAATAAAGGTTTATTATAAAAAAAATTGTAAAGCGTTGTATTATATTTATAATAGAAAAGAAATACTTCTAAACAGAACTTTAAACACACCACTTAAATACTAAAAATTCAAGCATATCCTGTTGCTTTTCCCGCTGTGTAGCAGCCACAGAAAGAGAATCCTGGGGCCACTTACATGCAGGCAGTCGCAGCTGAAAGCTGGATACTGGATGCTGGAGTGGCCCAAACCACAGGACCAAAGAGCGAGCGAGCAGGCCAAATAGGAAAAAGGAGGAAAAAGCTAAAGAGAAAACTTCAATGAGCGGTAGCAGCGGCAGGAGCAGACTTTTCTCTGCTGTTTTGTTCTGATGCTGCTTCGTCGTTGCACAAACACACACACTCGCACACTCGCTCATTTGATTTGAAAAGATGCAGGCAAAGGATGCACAGGATTGTGGGCGAGGCAAGGACCCAATAGGTTGGGGCAAGGAGTAGGGATGGAAAAACCAAGGGTGGCATCCAAACAGCCATTAAAGTCGCGTTGAGTCGCAGCGACGTTTTCATAATAAACGACATAACTACGTCAAACCGAGTTAACCAGCGACAGACTTTGCTGATGGAGGTTTCCTTTCGCCTTGGGTTCCCCCTCTTAGCTTTTTTTCTCTCAGTGCAGGCCACCTTTTGTGCCTTTTCCGTCATTTATTGCAACTTTGTTTGCCATTTGCCATTGCATCGCAGAGCCGAGCAGAGCGGAGCAAAGCCCCTCCATGAAACGCACTTTGTTGCACCTTCCCCGTTGCCTTATTCCCTTTTTTTTTTCCTCCGGCCAGACGTTTTTAACAAAATGAACAAGCTGCCTGAATAGGGCCAGGAAGCAGAAGGACTACCGGCTACACGAGCAGCAACAATGCTACTCCATACTTAATTAGCTGTTTGCCAGTTAAAAATAATCAGCAGCCCCACCCATCCGACAGCAGCCAGCAGCCAAGCCAAAAAGCAAATGAAAGTCAGTAATGAAGAGGAGCAGGGTGGGAAATACGAGTACAAAGTTGCTGCCTTGCCTGCATTTTGTTTGTTATATAAAACGCTGTAACAAATTTTTCATTAAAAGAAGAAATCAAGAGATGCAGGAAAAAAGGGAGCTCGAGCTAGTGCCATAAAAAATGGCTGTGGCCAGTAAGGAGTCACAGCAAAGGAAAGGATAAAGGAGCCCGGCTCCACGACGCAGGCAAATTGAAACCATCTACGAACAAGTTGCAGCAGGAAAAAGAAGCGAGATCTCCGGGATAAGTCACTGGTCTTCTTAAAGAATTTAAGCCAGCATAATGCCTCTATTCAAGGCAACTTTCACCTGGACAGAGAAGACTCTCCTCTTCTATGGCTTTTTTTCCGAGCTGTGTGATATGTATGCATATAAAGCAGAACCTAACCCTAACGCTCTCACCCACACCACACGATATGTTGTTGTGACTTCTCCGCAGTGTTCTCTTCCATAATAAACTCTTCCCTACGTTCGGGGGAGCATCTCTTTGTTATGGTTTCATCTGGCTTAAAGACGATCCCCCTTGCTTTATTAATAGATCAACATAAATGTCGGATCTTGCATTCAAATGCTGATTTCCTCTGTATCCGACCATAAATCACCCCTCTGGGCCATATGAGGGCCCTCATATTACCGACAAATCCCGCTTTCCTTTCCCCCGCGTTACCAAATCTATTAACTAAAGAGCTGGCATAATTAAAAGGCGTGATGGCCTCATCGCTACCATTCCCCATGGTTTATGGTTTATAGGAAGTGGAGGGAAGTGCTCCCATTTCATCATATCCATGACGTCTCGATTTCCCCATTCTCGATCCCATCCCCACTCCCATTCCCAGTGCCAGTTCCAGTCTCTATCCCAAGTCGTCCATTGCTAATGCCATAAATAAAAATCAGTTTATGTGCGGACTCTAAAAAACTTTTCTTTATGCGCTTTACATAAAAATAAACCACACATAGAGTCGGAAAATGAGATGGAGATGGAGATGGAGAGAAACAGAAGGAGAGCGAGTCTCTATGCGAGATGAGGAGGAGAAAAAAAAATCCGCTTGAACGAACGTGATATCAAGTTTCGAACATAAATCAAGCTCACGCCCCCAAATTCGTATTCGTATTCGTATATACGAGTATGACTATGACTGTACGCCGAGGCAAGGCAACCGCAAAGAGTTCCCCATATAACATACTATATATATAAATATATGTATGTATATATACTTCACTCAAACTCCGACTGCGAACGCAACTCAAACTTTTGGCCAAAACACTAAAAACAACTAATTTATGACGCCAACGATGGCGGACGGACACACATAGTAAATATTTTTATTAAATATTTTATGGTTTTCATTACACATCGACACCAATTTCAGCTTGTGCTTTATTAAAGCCCATGGAACACATGATGCATAAATAAGAAAGCGCCAAAAGGGCAGGGGAACTGGGGGACTGAGGGGACTGGCGACAGAGCAGAAATTTCACTTTTCCTAAAGCCAAGTCAGCAAAAATCCCCGCAGACGTCGAATCGGGATGTAAAAGTCTCGAAGAAGGCCACAAATAAACACAGTGGGAGCAGGGGTAGGGATATGGGAGATTCTTACATTAGAATATGGTACAAGGGAGATACCCTCTCATTCTCATTATATAGAATTTTCATGATACAGCTATTCCCATTTTTAATATAATTAAATTCAAAATAAACGTATAATAAATCTTTTTTAAAGAAATCAAAACCTTTGTGAACCCTTTGAACCTTATTGAAACCTGTTCTTACCAGTAGAGACAATGATTAATAAACCTAAAGTTTGAAAAACTGTACAAAACTTGAAAGGATTTACTATTAATTAATTTAATTTAATAAATTATTCATACTCCTGATTAATACCCTTAATTTAAACTCCCTTTCATATGGTTTAACTTATTCTTTAATTTTTAAATCCCCCTTCAATTGCAATTCACATACTCTTTCTCCAATGGATATACCCCCCTTTTACACCCTGTAAAACCGACTAAAAAACTTTGTCCTGGGAGTGAAAAAAAAAGTATATAAAAATAATAAAATGTGCGAAATGCTTTTGACAATTTCATTCAATTTCCAACTTATTTCAACAAATTGTTTGACTTTGTCAACGAGACGAAGACGAAGGCGACGGCGAAGACTTGGACGGAGTTCGAGTACCCGAGGAGGTGTTCTTGTGGGGCTGATGGAACCAGTTTCCAGTCGCGATTTGTCACCGCAGACAAAAAGCAATCACATGTGTGCACAGCACAGCACAGCGAGGGTGAGACTGGATAGCTCCGGGGTCGTGCACCAGAACAACAACAACAACAATAACAACAACAACAAATAAACAGGCTGGCAGAGCGCACAATTGTCTAATTTTAGAATCTTTAAGATACACTCAAAAAGATATCAAGCAGACAGGCTGGAGGCCTTGTCATCGTATTAGGTGTAATATAAAAGTCATTTAATGACATTGACTGACATTTTGATGTTTCATAAAAAGCAACTCGAGCAGACGACGATGAAGTGGCCCAGAGAGAGAGAGAGAGAGACAGGGAAGGATAGCTCCCTACACACAGACACAGGCACAGGCACAATAGTTTGACAATAGCAATAAAAGGCCTACACACAGACACGAGAGACACACACAAGGATGTGCCGCCTCGACTTCGGCCTCAGGACTCTCGTCTCCTCGGGCCTTGACGTACTTGTCGTATCGCCATCGCCTTGGCATCTTCATTGTTGCGGGGCTTTTCCCGGGAGCCAACCATCCATCCAGCCCCACCCCCTAGAAGCACCACCTCTTTCGACAGGCTGGCTGGAAGGCAGGCAGGCATTATTGCCGGCATTTCCTGCTGCGGTCCGTACTTTGGCGTGCGAGATTTTCCACATATTCAAAATTAATACGTTCCCTTATTCATATCCTAGACACATTTGAAAGCACGTGCTCCCTCGGCGGCCTTCCGACTGTGAAATGCCAAAATGTGTAGGCGAGCAAGATACAAAAGGCGGCAGCGAAATCTGTGCCGCGTCTTCTTTAAAATGTATCCACATGTAAAAAGAGGCGCCAAAAAGCAAAAAAGAAAAAAAAATAAAAGAAGGAAAACAAAACACTTTAAGGAAGGACTCCGCAAGGAAAATGGCAGGCGCAACGAAGCGAGCCAAGGAATTTTGATATATGCATGCTTGAAAAGATTGACTGAGGAAGCCGTCCCTGCTCCCTGCTCCCTGCTCCCTGCTCCTGCTCCTGCCATTGTGCCTTATTGTATTGTTTCTAGTTTTCCAAGAAATCTCCGCGGAAGCCCACGTCTGTTGCATTCCAAATGATTCGCAGAATCTCCAGCTTCCCTAAAAGGTTCTGAATTTAACATTTTGTTTGCATAACCTTTGGCTTTAACGCGGTGGTTGGGTGTTGATTGCCATTAATATTTATGTTTTCTTTCTGTGAATTTGGCATTGAATAGGTTTTCGAAATATATCAGATAACCAAACTCACAAAAGGAACATAAAAACCAGATTGTTGTAAATTTAACTTTTAAACTGAATTTACCTGAGAGCTTAAGCTAAATCAGAAATATTTTTAGTGAACTTTATTTTGGCTTCTTTTCCTTAATAACCTCATTCCCCTTATTTTAATATTAGGATAACCTTCTTTATTGTTATTTCTCAATGAATTTCCAATCGATTGAATTTCATTCGGATTAGTTTTCAAGCTACCGAGATTGAGAAATCCGCTCAAGTTACTCGAGCTACCCAGTCTCCCCCAGCTTGCCCGCTAAACCCTTCTTAAATTTCCATAAAACTCCGGTATTGATGCCACTTAATACCGCCTGTCCGAGCGATCTCCTCGGCTCCTCTGGCCGCTCCCCGCGTTTCAATTAAACTTTGCACTGTTGCACCGGCTAAGTCCGCTTGTTCACAACTTTCCGCCCAAAGTGGGTCTTCAGCTGGCTCGCTCCTCGCTGTCTAAGCCGCGTTTAAATACCTCGCCTTGATATACCCCGCTAATCTGCATGGCCACCGCCCCGGCGAGTGGCTGGAAAAACCTTTTAGCGTGCATTAACTGTAGCAGACCCACAACAGCAAACTATGCCAAAAAAAAAAAAATAAAGAGGAAGGAAAATAAAGAGCTCAGGAGGAGGAGCAGTCGCCGACCAGGGGAGTCTGAAATGTTCCTTAAATGCTCGCCGCCTTCTTCCTCCTCGTCAGCTTCTTACGAATTTAATTTTAGCTACATAATTACTTTGTAAACACATGAGCAGCGACAGCGTGAGGGGAGTAGGGATACAGAGAAAGAAAAATTCAATTTAAATTTTAATTTTATTAAAATAAGATAATAACAAAGGGAGTTCACGGAAACATTGGAGTTACTTAAACTTATTAGACGAAGTTAAGTGTGACCAAGTACCTCACAAGAAAGCTAAAATTTAAAATGATATTTGTTGCAAAATGTAATTTACTTCAAAGAATGTATATACTTGAACTATATAATAAGCATAAAAGTTCAATGAATCTTCTTTAAACTTAATTCTGGCTTTTAGATATAAATCCCCGTGTGACCAAGTTAATATATCACTCAAAATGTGACCGAATTCGGGGAAAATTTACTGTGTGACTAGCATTCAAATGAAAACAACTTTGTAACATGTAGTTTATTGTTTAGAAAAAGACTGAAATAAGACTTCTTTAATACTTTTTACTATGCTCATTCTTTTCACCTTCTGTTAATTACAATTTTCGGAAACACTTGATTTTTTCTCATTGTGTAGCTGGTAGCGAAACCCATAAAAACTCCAGACGCGGCTGGGTAAAAACTTAAAAATTTTTTCGGCCCGGCTAAAGCCAGGGGAATTGGCCAAGTGCTTGAGCCACGGGGCAGCCACCACTCGAATGCACTGCATCTTGGGGTGGTCTCCGATCCGGGCTCCCTACTTCCACCTCCACCCCAGCCATCCCTTTTGGTCAGCGCGTCCAGGCTGCAGCGTTTCTGGGCTCTGGCGCGGGCTTCTGTCTTGGTCTTGTTCTTAGTCTTGGTCTTGGGCTTTCGGGCTCTTTGGGCTCTTCGGGGTGTGTGCAACGAACCAACATAAAAAGTTATGAGTGTCTTGTGAGTTTTGTGCCAAAGTGCGGTTTGTAAGTTCCCCTCCCGCGCCTGCTGCTACCTGCAACTTCTGGCTTTTACCTCTGCCTCTTTTCGCTACTTGTTCAAAATTTATGCGGTAAATTCTTAGCGCGCACTTTATGTTCGAAGCAAAAGTTAGGGCTACGTGTAGGATCCACCGTCACTCCTCCTCTTCCTCCTGCTCCACCTTCACCTCCTCCTTTTGGTGGCCACAAAACTATGCCAAGTGTCTGAGAGTCTCGGCTTCCACGGACTGACTCGGTGCTCGTTGCCGTAGCCGGGCCTGTGGAGCGGATTCCGAGGCTCCCTCTCTCGGCAAGGTGATAAATTCCTGGGGCAGGTTGTCCAGGAAACGGCTGTATGGGATTACAATAAAAGGTTTTTAAAGCACTCTGGGAGCTGGGAATTGGGCATTCGATCTTGTCTTGTGTTTTACCACAGTTTTGCATGATCTTTGCTGTTCGGCAATGAAAAATTTAATGTCCTGGTAATTAGTGGACCTCGGGCCTTGGTCACTCTACTCACATCTGCGTTTTAGTGCCCCCCAGGACAATATTTAAAAGCTGTTAAAATGTTAATTTGGGTCTTAATTAAGCTTGCAGTAAAAAAAGGCGCAAGACTATTTTTTGTTGGAAAAGGAAACGAGTTTTTATAGTCTCAAAGGGTTTAGTTTAAACTTTTGGAAGATATTGTCTAAGAAACTGTATATTTTACTTATTTCTTCATTAATTCATTTAAAATTGTTTACGAAATATATTTTATTCCTTAAAATTGGTTAATAAATAAGCTAGTAGAGCCTTCCTTTCCTTTCCTTTTTTAATAATAAAATAAATTGATTGGTTTCTGTAACATATAGAACCATCTCTCCCCCTGACCACGTGCCACATACCAGAAGTCCCCTTCCCCTTTTGGCAAATTTAATTGAATGCAGCTCTGCCCCCTCTCGTTTTTTGTGTGTGTGTGCGCGAATATCTATCTGTCTTCGCACTCGTCCTTCCAGCAGCGTGTCCTGGGCCGTCCTGGCTGTCCCTGCCGTCTGTTAAGTGCCGCGACGCAAATATTATTAAAGTTTTTGGTGCGTTTCAGCGTGAAATTGATTTTCATACGCCTGCTCGGCCACAATCAAATTGCCGAAGCATGCACACACGTTAAATAGCACACAAAAAAAAAAGAAAAGAGATATAGTATGTGCACACTCTGGCATCTGCTGTGTGCATACGCACTCCCGATACCCTGTAGGTGCCTCTCTGTGTGTGCTTTTAATTTAATAAGTGCGGTGGTGGCCACCCACGATAGTCAAATAACCGGAACCCGTTACCCGTAACCCGTAACCTGTACCCGTTGCTCTCGGCTTTGTTTCGGGTCCTTCTCCGGCATGCAAGTCACATTCTCGATTGCCAATCAGCGTACAATTGAAGTAGCATTAATATGAAAGGGGATCAAGGGAGGGCCGGGAAGACGAGCAGCAAAAAAAAGTATATATATATGGAAAAAGATTTCCCGTTGACATTTAACAAAAAATATTACAAAAATAAAGACCTGTGGGCTTGGCGAAATGCTGCTGCTGGTAAAAATAGTGAACAACGAGTTGCAAATAACAAACACAGAGATTTGATTTTCATGCACGTATACCTGCGTCAGGTGGATAGTGGCTTAGTTGAGCGGAACGTGCATGCGGTTGAGGTGCAGCTACCAAACTGGGTAAATGGGTAATGCCTCTTAGCCAGAGAAATGGATACACAAATCGTTGGTAGAGAGAGAGAGAGATCTAAGATGATGCTGCTGCTGCTGCTACTCGGAAGAGGAGTTAGCGAAGGAAATCATTAATGACTTCCTCTGCTCGAAAGGGAGAGAGCCACCCAAGAGAGCCATTTGCTACGCGCTGCGTCTTCCGTCCAGGAAATCAGCCATAAGCCTTAAAAAATAAAAGCGGATATAGCCAGGACCAAGTTTTATTTGCCATCAGAAACTAACCCCGAAAGAAGCAAAAACAGATCCCTTCAATACCAGAAAATAAGAGCCGGAAAAAAGCCATCTCCAGCAGCATTGATTTCGAATAACGGCAGCAGCATAAAATTGTGTGTTTTTCTCGACCCGAATTCTGGTGAAAAAAGCAGCAACTGGCCAACGGCATGCAAATGGCTCCCCATCCACATCCACTTCCCCCTCATCCCTCGCCACTAATCAAAACTAAATGCACAAAACTAATGCCATTAATTCCAGTAGACAAAATCCGAATGCAAACGGGTAGAGAGAGAGCAGTTTCGCTCGGCTTTTTGGCTGCCATAATTGACCCACATCATTAGCCCAAAGGAAATGAGCTGCTTCTGCTGCTGTGTGGAGCTCCAAAAACTGGGTTTTCTTTTTTTTTATCCTGCTGCCAGGACTCCGCTGCTTTGAAGCTACCAACTACAAATTACTCGACGGGTGAGGGAAACTGAAAATGAAAATGGGGAAAAGCACCGACTTGAGCGCTGGAAAAAAAATTTTTATTTTGCCATACTTCAAATAAAATTATCTGCACTTTGAATGGGGAATGGGGCTGGAGCAGTTTGTTGTGTGCAGCTGTTGAAAAGGGGGTCATGTGCAGGAGCACCTCCTGCATTCTGCATCCTGAATCCTCCTTATGGCAGCAGCTCACGCACACTGGCAATTTGAAAGGAGAAAAAAGAGAAGAAGAGTCGGGCAGCTGACTCCTTGTTTGCACAGTCCAGCAGGGCACCTAACCCACAAGCCCCTTGAAGTCCCCCGATGCTTTATGTGTTGTCCTTGCCTTGGCATCAGCTCCAAGCTCCTTTCTCCTAGCTCCTCGAACAGCCCCCCCCCCTTTTGCCAGCACAAACACAACCAAATTACTTTGCATAACCATGCAGCTTCAATGGTAGTAGTCTCTGTGTGTGTGTATGTGTTTTATAAAGTAAAACAATCCTGGCGAAAACGAGAAACTTGGGACTTCATGATGGGGCACTTAAACTAGTTCAAAAATTTTGCTGCTGCTCCGTCAACGGCTTTCTTTTCGCCGCTTTGCTATCATGTCAACCGAGGAGCAGGAGCAGGACCATGAGCAGGGAGTTGGGTTTTGTAAATAAAAACATGCTTTGCCACCATATATGCCATATATGCTATATAAAGAGGAGTTTTGGGGGCGGAGAAGGACACCTCCATGCGGGCTTTGTTTATGGTCGGGAGTCTCGTGTGTGAGCAGGGGCGCATTTTATATTCCAGGACGAACTGGGCGAACTATACTTTGCTTTATGGCACCCCAAAGTACACAGTGTCTGCTGCAAGTCCGCACACACTAAGCACACTCGCACATACACACAGACTGCACTGCACTCCAGAACTATCCTGCTGCGTCTGGCTTCGATTTTTGTTGACCTTCCTCTCGAGGCTAGAAGCTCTCCGCTCCTCGAGAGTTTGTTCTCCAGAAGTTCACTGTCAGTGGCAACGGGCTACCCTGGATCCCGGGATGATCTCGCAGCTGGTGCCACTGCGGGATCTATGAACCCATCCCGAGGAAGGCAACCAACCCAACCAATTACAAGTAAAAAACTTTCCGCTAGCATAATTCCGTCCAGTTCGCTGGGTATTTTCACTTGGCTGCTCCTGCCAACACCTTGGGTCGAGGGTCGAGGGTCGAGTGCCGAGTACCGAGGGGTTGGGAACCCTAGTTCCTTCTAACCCTAAGCCCTCCGAAGCTATTTGTATGCAAACCTCGGACTCCTAGAGTGAGGGGTAAAGAGTGAGAGCACCACGCCCACAACCCTTACTGCTGCTGCTCAAGACTGTGAACCCTGCTCGGGCTCAGCATCCCCTTGGCACCTTGGAAAAATATATACCAAGGAGCTCCTGCTGATGCTGCTGCTGCTGCTGGGGCAGCTTCCTCCTCCTGAATTTACCTTTAATGTCATTTTGTTGCATTTTTATTTATTTATTATAGTGTCGCCTCCTCCAGGACTTGCCTCGCTTCCTCTCCGCCGATGCTGATGCAGCTGGTCCGCTGCATCGCACGGGTACTTTGTTTGGCACTTTATTTATATTTAAATTTGTACCTCAAAGAGTGTTTAGTTTCGCCTTGAGCTTAACTTATTTTCCTACGGTCGGAAAAGTTTTATTTTCTTTCCTCCTCCTGCTCTCCTTTTTTTAAACTTTTTTGGTGTTTTCTTTGCTTGTGGCCAAGAAATATTGTCCTGCCAGGCGAGATAACTTGTTGTCGTCGGCACAGAAAAAGAGACAAAACTGATTGTCAAAGGCAGCACCTGATAGCCAGCATCGCCAGCTTTACTCTGCGGTTGCTTCTCCTTGCCAAAGCCAAGTTTTCGGCGCGGCTTCCTGTTCGATATTCAAAGAGCTTCCTTCTTCAGAAGAGATGGAGCAGAGGGAGAGCTGTACAAGTTGGCCAAACTTTTTAATCAACTACAGCTCAACTCACAGTCGGTTGGGCATTCGCAGCTACTAATTCCTGGCCAAAACGGGCAACCCTGTGGCCCCCATCGTCATCATAGAGGGTGCCTTCAGAGGTTGCCATTTCATAAACTTTAATCGAAATGTTTTACTTCCAGCAACGAGCAACGAAACTTTCGCCACTTGCCAACCTGGCTGAGGAGGAGTGAGTGTCTGTCACCTCGTGGATCTCCCAGACTCTCTCTCCTCCGTCCAGGAATCCCCCAGCTTGCCTGGCGCTTTTTCACTATTTATCATTGTCAACTTGAGTGCGACGTTTGGCGCTGCCACTGATGGCGATGTCGGGATGCTGGGATGCTGGGGATGCTGGGAAGCTGCGATGCTACGATGCTGGGATGCTCGGTTGGAAACCGGCAACTGGTAACTGGTAGCCGATGCAGGCGACGCTCTCTGGCTCTCCGTTGATTTATCTTTCCGCTAAGCAGATGTAACATTATACGCCACAAATACATCCGCCGTCTGCTACGCCATCGCCGCCGTCCGCTGACAACTCTAGCCAGGATGTGGAGGGAGGGAGAGCGGAGATGTGCCCAGCGATGCCCAGGGGTGCAATATTTCGTACGTTGTCAAATGGGCAAAGGAGAGACCCGAAAAAGAGACCGAAATAACCCAAAACCCACTGGGTCGGACCCAATGGTCAAAGTTTCACGAGGAATCCATCTGAGGCTGTGGCTACCTGAAAGAGGTTTCGATGGAACCAGTGACATTTCATGTTTTTTGGTAGCGCACAACATCAAGGGTGAATTTTGAGGTAAGATGAGACATCGGGAAAACGTTAAACACCAAAGAGGTATGCCTTACTTAGGGTCCTCTAACTATTTGACATGGTTTTAAGACTTGAAATGTATAAAGTGGTTAAATAATTATATATTATATAATTAGATTTTTTAATAACTTTGTAGATTGCTTTAATTTTCAGTCACTTTCCATTCAATTCTTTAGTATTCAAGTTTTAACTTCCTGCATCTTTAGTAGTTTCTCAACAGCCTTGCTCCCAAACTATGTATTGGCAGAGTATCACCGCACTCGCATACTCCAACTGCCTCCCCCGAAGCCATAACATTCTCTTTATCTCTGGCTGGTGTTTAAATTTTTTAACAATTGCCGCCAGCAGCAGCGCAAAAATGTCGAAAATAAAAAGAAACGAAACCAAAAAAATAACTACGAAAAAAAAGAGAAGCGAAGCGAAATAAATATAAAAACTTCCCAGCAAAGCGTCGGCAGGTCAAAACCTGGGCACGGCCTGGCCAGAAAGAGACTGTCCGTCGGTAGAGATTCCATTCCGGAGACGGAGACGGAGACCTGGACGCAGACAGGCCAGGGACTCCCCCAGCACACAATGTTGTTGCTGTTGCTACGAGGTATTATATTTATTATTATTTTGCGATTCAAACGAAGTGATATAAATGTGTCACGTTTTGCGAGTTCACACATAGTCCGCTCCGCTCTGCTCTGCTCTGCTCAGCTCCAGAGATCTGCAGATCTGCACAGACACCATACAGGTAGAGGTAAGAGCAACAACAATCAGCTAACACCAACACCAACGCCTCCTTTTGTTTTCCAGTCCAGCCCCTCACGCTTTGCCAGCTTTACTCTGATTTTGAATACCCTCGAAAAAGGGGGAGTATCTTAACTAAGTCTTGAAGTTTGGCTATGGTGTAATAATTAAATACTTCCAATTCCCACATTTTTCAACTCATATTTCCCCTAATTAATTACAAAATACATTCAAAAGAAATGCTTTTCAATTATTAATCAAAAAGTTCATTAGAAAGATATAAAACTGAATGTACTTAAAGTAGAAAACTTTATTCCAACTAAATTATTTAGAAGGGTATTCCAAACTTTGGCCAATGATTCAGTTTTATTTTTGGTCTTTTGTGCTCTGTTTGGTTTGGTTTTCTTTCGGGGGGGTTTTTGTTTCTGTTTCTTTTGAAAGTTTGCGCAACAATTTCGTGAGCGCTGGAAGATGATTTGTGTTCCGAACTCGGGCTTGGACTATGGTAACTTGGGACTAACCGGCCGGCCACTGGGACTCTCCACTGGCTCGATGCCCCATCTGATACACGTCCAGCGGGCGTTGCAAGCAGCAGTCCAAGTCCCAGTCCCAGTCCCGGTCCCGGTCCCCTCTAAAGCCAGCATCCAGCATTGTTCGGACTTAATTCTGTTGTTTTCTGGACTCGGCATTGTGCTTGGAGTCAGACTTGAACTGGCTTCTTTGCATTATTCCTGGCACAGGACCGACCCAGCACCGGGTATCAGTTACTGCTGATCAGCATTAGCACCTCTGGTGGAGGCCTCGCCTCGTGAATTGCTCGTACGTGTTGGTTATGAGGAAAAGGCCATTGTGCATCCCAGAGATACACGAGTTGGGGGCCATCATCATTGCCGTCGTCGTTGTTGTCGTTGTCGTGGTGTGCGAAATTATGTGCCATCATCGGAGGGAAGGTAAAAATGTGCAACGGAGGGGCAGTGACTATCTGCCGGTGTTCCAAACTTAATTCGAGTGAGGCCACGGCACTGGATTGATCCATGTGTGCCAGACTCCGACGCGAACTGCATCTAATTTGTGATAATCTGTGGGAAGTGCACACACAGATACTGCAGATGCCATGCCGGCTGACTCCAATTCCAATTGGACTAGAGCAGTTGTGGGAAGATTTCCGAGGAAGAGGCTCCGCGTGCAGCAAGAGGCGAAGACAGGCCATTCAGGCAGATGGGAAAGGTGTTGATAGTCGGCTTAATTATGATTATATAATGAAATGATTGCCAAAGAAACAACATATGTACGGTGGTGTAATTCGACGGCGAATGAGCTGATTACTGCACTTGATTGGTAGTTGCGGAACATGGGGAAGTGTTTAAGGAATGCGATTGAATTGAGATTGATCTGTTATAGTTGGGTATAGTTAAGAGACTATTAATCTGTATATAAGTTTAAATAATGAAGAGAAATAATCAAACTATCATTATTTCGCTTTTTTAATACAAGTGTGGAGAGAAAGGCTATGCAATAATAACTAAAATATAGACTTGTAGTTAAGAACTTTAATAAAACCTCCTTAAACTCCGATTTAACTTTACCTTTACATCTGCATTTATTTATAGAATTGTTTTATCCTTTTTTAAGGGTTCTTACTGCTGAATTTAGTCATCCTCCCACACAGCATCAATCCATCTAAGCCGCTCCATGAGCATTTGCTCCACTTTCGCCTTCACTCGCTCGATTCCAATTGAAATTCCGTCAAAGTGTGTTTAACCCGAAGAACCCAATCCCACATGTGGCCCATTATAATTGGGCCTAACCCTGCTCCGCCCCAATCCTAAGCCCAACATGCGTTGCCTTGGCAGGCAGACAGACAAACCGCAACCCAATCAACTTTCTTGCTGCCAACCCCATCACACTAATTGTATGTCCTGGCTTTGGGCTTTCCCCCAAAATCCCATCCTGCAACCCTTCTTTGGCCTACCTGTCGTTTGTTTTGTAATGCAAATCTTTTTGCTTTCATCTGCTTGTTATAAATCGAAAGCTATTAACCAGAAAAAAAAGCAGGGAAGAAAAGGGGAGAACTCCAATTTCTATGCCAACTGTGGGTCCTTCGTCCTTTGTGTGGCATGTGTGTGGGTGTGTGCGTCTGCTCGTGTTATTTGCATTTGAATCATTCGTTTGTGCGAAATCAGATTAAATCGCATAATCGAATCTGATGCTATATATGCTATATGTGTGAGCGGGGGCCGCACTATATAGAAAAACGATGACAAAGAGCCAATGCAGGCGCAGGAGCAACCTATCAGATGGACAGCAGCGCACGAGAAACACCAAATAATAAAAAAATAGGAAGAAGAAAAATTTATGTATTGTATAAAAATCAATAGCGATGGGAGGCATTGAAAATCCTATGCACATAAACCCGGGCACGTACAAAACGTTTCTGGCTCCTGGTTCCCCCCGAAAAAAAAAATAAAAGGAAGTCCAGGATAGAAGACAAGGTGGGGAAAAAGCAACCACAGGAGCTCCCAAAGTTATACCAGACACATGCGGCGGGAAAATACTTTTCAAAGTGAATCAACAAAGTAGCAAAAACAAAAAAAAAATTGAAAGCAAAAAAAGGGTTGAGACAGAAAACTCCTGTTGAATCCTTTGGATTGCGGAATCTTTTTGTCTCAGCTGATCGGGAACCCTGAAGTTGGCTTGTTGAAAATTCAAATTAACTCGATCATAAAAGCCAAGATGAGACCCAGTTTCGGGAACCCATCAAATCCGAATCCAAATCTGAGTTCTCATTCCCCGAAAAGCCCGCCTTGTTTGCCCTACACTTTACGCTACATTTTAACTTCAAATTAAGTTTGTGTGCACGTAGCAAATACAACAACAACAACAACAGCTAAAGGAAAACCTTTTTTTGCCTTTGATTTTCCATTTCTTTTTTGGCCTGGCTTGCACTTTTTTCCTCTTTTTTTTTTGTGCCGCCTCAAGTGGCCTCAAACAGCATTCGAGTTCGACTTCTTCGCTCGTCTTGGTTTCTGTGAAAATAGTTCGTTAGCCTTTCCAAAAAAGAAGAAAAACTAAATTGTGCTCCCCGCCCCCTACCCCTCTTTGCCATTCAAAAAAGGGCAAAAGACTTTTCGGAGTCAGTGTATGGGGGTGATTGGTTTTGAGCGAACCAAATTATTGGCATTTACTTCTCGTTTTGACTTTGTGCGCTGCGAAAAACGTCACAACTGAAGCATCTAATGCGCTTACCAAGTGAGGGGGAGGAGAGCGGGGGGATGGTGTAGTGGCCCAATCTTAATGCCGCCTAATTAGCAGCCTGAATGCGCTAAGACTACAAAAGCAGCCAAAATCAGCAAAAGCAGCAGCAGCCGGCAGGACGAGCGATAGAGAGACCGGACCGAGCTCTCCCGGGAACGAACGAAAGTTTTTGGCAAATTGAAAATGCGCAAAATGACTTTGACCAAATCCCCGGTGCCAATTGGCAAGTTACAATAGCTGTCTGGGTTGGAAAATGCTGAATGAGCGGGAAAATGCCACAAGGAAATGCCCTGCCAAAAGAGCTGCTAAGTTGCAAAATCCTGGGAATAGTTTGGATTGATGCAATAATTGGATGTTTTTCGAAGAATGATAACTTGGATTTTCAGTTGGTTATCCTGGGAGAGTAGCCCTATGTCATTATAACCTGTATTTTGGGTAGTATTTTAAGCTAAATCTAATCAAAATTTTTTTAAGTTAAAATAAATCAACTTTACATCATTTCTTACGTTAATTTTGGAATGTGCTTATGGTTTCATAAAGTTTACTTGGAATTTAGCTTAGAGTAGTTATTTTTCCCCTAATTTTCAACAAGTAAATGCTTTTTTTTTTATTAATGTTCGATCTAAACCACATTTTCTTCCTTTAGCTGTGAACTTTTAAATATTTCCAGATCATTCCCTTTTCTCCAGAAAAATCCCCTTAGAAAATCTGTTAATTTTCACCACATAAGGCTTACCTATCGATCCTTTCAGATCAGTTACATTATTTGCCAACTCGCAGTTTGCCAATTAACTAAAGCCAGAATTTGCGCCGCCTTTTCCCCGAGCTAATCCCAAACTCCATTAAACCGAGAGAATTGAAACATCGAAGTGAGCAGGCAGAGCGATCTACATTTATGACATTTCGATTGTTTGCCAATGATTTGCCAGCTCACTGGATGACCCAGCTAAATATAAAGTATATCCTTCGGTAGGTCCTGTCAAACCCCCTGTCAATGCCATTATACCCGCTCTGTGTATGGCACTCTGAATATGTGGCAAATCCGTTCCGAAAACCGGCAGAAGCATCTAGCTTAGCATCCATCCCCTGAGAACACATTCCCCGAACATTCACCCCTCTCCCTCGGCTCTTTATAGTCAGACAGATCCTCAGCTGTTGTTGGCTTTGTTTCGTATTCTTTTTTTTTTTTGTTCAATTTGAATGATTTAACATAAAGCGAAAAGGTAAAGCCGAGCGGCAGACACACACAGGAACACCCCTCGCTAAATCTGTTGTGCTGTTGTTGTTATGCTATTGTTGCTTCTTCTTCTTGGGCCTTATAAGTGCGATTTCGATTCTCCAACTCCGGGACTGCGACTGCGACTCCTTGCAACACGCGGCCAGAAACTTTAACAACCAACAACAAGCAGCAAGACAGCCAGCCAGGCAGCGAACGAGGGAACGCGCGCAAATAATTTCAATCGTCGTGAATCATGAATAATTCAAAATCATCATTACCAACACCTTTTGAGCCGGGCCTGGGAAACAGGATGAGCGGCGGCAGGGGCACTGTTGGGGGTTCGGCACGCGGAGTGTTGCCCAAAATGTTCACACTTCCCAGAGGCTGCTGGCAAGCTGGCAAACACAACACAACTTTTGCTCAATCTGCAGTCAGCGCTTCGAGTGGACAATGGTGCGGGTGCGAAGGCAAGTGAGGGCGGAGGCAAGGAGGAGGGTGAGGGTAAGGGTGAGCGTGAGGATTCGCGGAGCAGGAGGTGTAGTTGGAGGTGGAGGTGTAGGGCAGGAGATGCCGCTCAAGTGCTAAAGTGAGGCGGATTACCAAACCAGCAAAAGCAAAAGAAAAAGCTGAAGCCGAAGCTGTAGCTGAAGCTGTGTAGCAACCACCAAAGCGTTGACTACTTGTGCAGCACCCAAAAAAAAAAACACAGAAACAACAACTGAGCGGTAACAAAAGAAAAAAAATAAATACGAACAGGGAAAGGTAACTCTCAAAACCGAAGAATAAAATACCCTCCAAAGTTATGGATGCTTCAAACCCTTTTTTTCAATTTAATTATAAGTGCGGTAAGGTCATAAACTCATTAAACATAACAAAGAATAGAGATAATTATTCAGGAAATTTAATTAGGAAATCATAAAGGATAAAGCAGAATAGGAAAAAAATAATTTATAAGCTCTTATGATCCTTCAAACCCTAGGAATACTTTTTAATAAATATTTCTATATTATAAAGAATTATCACTCAGATAAAATACTTGAAAGACAAGCTTAGGTTTAATTTATATTTATTTCCTAGTATAATAAAAGATATCATAAAACCAGGAGTTTTTTTCAATAAGTTTTAAAAATCCAATTAAAATCTTGAACTAACTTTCTTTGTCAGTAAGTTTTTCCATTAATATTTCCCACAAATTTTTACACTATGATTCAAGTTTTTCCCTCAAATCAAAATATCAATATATCCCTTTTTTTTACTCTTTACTCTCATTTTTTCCCTTAAATCAAAGTACCCTGTGGCAGGGCATATAAAAACTGAAACAACAAATACATGAACAACACCTCCGCCCCCTTGGCACTCCTTAGTTTGAGGCTGCCGCTGCCGCTGCCGCTTCAGCGTCTATTGTATTCCATCGTCGAAATATGAGGCACGACTCTGGCATTAAACTTCAAAATAAAAAAGTAACGAAAAATAAAACGAGCGCTGCAAAATGCCAAAATGCAGCCATGGCGAGGACTCTGGCTGGTGTTGGCCAGGCCAAGAACAATAAAATGAGCACAACACCAGCGTCGAAAAAAAAGAAGGAATATACAAAAAGGCAGGAGGAGCGAAAAGATAAGCAGACGGAGACGGACGATGGATGCTGCCGAGGATACGGACGAGGACGAGGACGAGGCATGGTAGATGCTGGAGCTAGATGCTGGATAGAGCTGCTGCTGGAAGCCTCTTCAGACTGGGGATGTGCAAGTGTTGGCCAAGAAATAAAAGTTGCTGACCTTAAGCCAAGTCTTGGGTCTTTGTCTTTGTCTATGCAGCCGAAGTAAAGTTTTATTTTTTCCCCCATTTCCCAGCCCGTCTCGGTTGCGTTTTTGTACTTTTAAAAAGGATATGAGGCAAATACGGAAAGTTGTAGCAAGCTGCAGTGGCAGCTGTTTAATAAGTTTGAGCAATTAAAAGTGTTTTCAAAGGTGCTGCTCCGCGGAGGAACTTCTGCCAGTCGTAGACATTAATAGGCGCATAAAATTGAAGTGGCGGTGGAGGTGGATGGATGAAGGAGGCACTGTGCACCGGCTTATGGCGTTGGCTTAACGATGTGAGGATCATAAAGGCGGCTTAATGATGCCACGAGAGGATCTCGAGTGGTTTTTAGCCTCCTCCTCCTCCTCCTCCGTTTTGTTGCAAGCGGATCTTGGCCGCCAGATAAGTTGAGAGGCGAGAGAGAAGGTGGCCCAAGCACGATCCATGTCGTACAGCCATTAATGGACCCTCAGCGTCCTTCAGCCAAATTATTCCCTCAACTTTGAGTTGGAGTTTAAGTTCGAGAATAAATTGCCGGCCGTCGCTTCACTTTCCGTTTCAAAATATCAAAGCCAGACCAGACTCCGGCCTCGGGTACATTAAAAGTGCCCCGAAAAGCAAAATCCCACATCAATTTGGGTCATTAAAGTTCCGAGGAACACAGAACGCAAAACACAAAAAAACTTTGCCGCCAAATGCAGCCATTAAAAGTGCCAAACAAAATAATTTCCGATGGCAATGGCGATGGAGGCAACAACAATCATCTATTAAAAAAGGTAGAAGCGTAAAAAGTGCACACAAAATCAAACATAAAATTAAATTAATGGCCTAAACACTCACCCGCATCTACCCGAAACTTTGTTGGCCCAATATAACCAAAAGGGAGAAAAAAGGTTCAATCCGGGAGCATTAAAATTATGGAAAAAAGTAAGGGAATATTTCTTTGAGCTCTGCTCCGATATTTATATACATAAACATATATATAAATTGGATGTTTACGAGGATATTTCCCCGATGTTTGTTTATGACCGGACTTTTATACGGCCAGCTGGCGGGTAGCTGGGCTTTGCCACCGACCCACTCCCCTTTCCCAAACCAGTAGAAGATAAACGTTCCCATCGCTAATTTGAGTCTTTGTCACGTCTTACCATATGGAAATATTATTTGTAAATACTTTTATGCTCCGTACGTGACCAGGACGGGGGTGGCCGGGGGAGTGTATGTGTGCCATGTCCGGAGTACGGATACGGACGCATGCGGGAATCCGTTGGGGTCACTACGGAGACGGAGAGTGCCCAGAGTTCGACTTGCTTTTTTATTGTGGCGACGAAATCAAATAAAGCGCTTCGAGTGGGTGCGGAAGCATTGTGCCCTCGTGCACAAGTATGAAAAATGTATATTGCAAATTTGGCAAACGCAAATCCCTCCAAGAGGCAGAAATGTCATCGTAAAATTGCCAGACGGCTTAGCGACGGAGCAGCGAATAAATAAAAATTATTTCCAGATGACATATCAACGCGACTCTCTGCTCTGCTGACACCTTAAAACCCAAATGCGCTTATAATACAAAATGTTGCGAGCAAGGTCCTTGCTATAAGAGAACCAAAAATAAGCGGGCCCAAATCCAGACCGGTACAAATTGAAACGTTGAAGAAATTACAAAACTCGCCAGACGAAGGCTGAGGGAAGCGGGAGACTCGCAAAAGGAAGTCGCAGAATCAGGAGAACGACGACCGGAGGCGAATCGCAACTGTCAGTTGCCTGGGCTCCCCGTCTCAGACGTCAACTTAACGTGAATAATTGTCTAAATCCCAACGACAAACACTTATTGTCCTGGATTAGCAGGCAGTCGGCGAAGGAGACCCACAGATAGGGACACAGAGAGCGCAGATGGAGGATGGTGGCTTCGCACCAGAAGCCCAAGGACTGCGTGTAAAAAATGAGTGGCAAAAACTTTGCCATTTTTTTCCTCTTCACTTTTTTTTCGTATGCCACAGACTATTTTTAGAGGATAGTTGGGCATATTAGTTGAGTGTTTAAGAACTAAAGGTAGCACTCCGTATACTAAAGCTAAATGCTAACTAAGCGTAACTAGAAATACCCTCAACTCAAACCCAAAGTGATATTTTTCCATCTACTTTTAGGATATTTGCCAATTAGATTCCTTAAAAGTTCACAGAGCATTCCCTAGTCGTGACCCCTGCCTGTCCCCGAGGTCAGTTCAGCTCTTTCTATTTGCCTCACTCAGGGGTTTTCCCCAGGTGGCTGGGAGCAGTCCGGGCCGGTAAGCGTTTTAAATTTAACAAGCTAGCTGGCCAGAATATCCACCATGGACAGAATCAGGATTCGAGTATATAACGAAGAAGTTTCAGCGTCATCGCGCCCAGCCTCCTGCTTCCATTCCTTTCCTCTGTTTACCTTCTGCATTTTCTTGCGTTCAATTAATTTGCTCACAATTTGGATGGCAAAAGAGCCCCAGTCGAGAGGTGTGGCTATATATATATATATATATAGGTATATATCTCTCAACTCAAAGACAAAAAGCAAACTTTAAGTAGCAAAAGTAGCGGGCACAGCAAAGAAAGAGAAACCATGAGGGAGCAGGAGGCAGGAGCCAGGAGCCTGGAGAACTCAATATGTAAAACGGCATTGTGGAAAAGTTTCTCCGGGAGAGAAGAGAGATCCCCTGCGGAGGCGAAAGTTGGTCCAAACTATCCGTGAAACCCCTTCGCAAGTCGCAGGACCCAGCTGGCAGCAGCAGCTCCAGGCTCCTGGAGCTCTCCTACAGGAGCAGCAACTTCACCGGCAGCAGCAGCAGCAGGTGAGCATCGGCAACTTTTCGATTTCATTGCTGACATGGCAAGTGCGTTTTTTATACCGAGAATGCATTATGGCAGCAGCAATTGCAGTGGCAACCCATGTGTGCCGAGTCACAGCTCTGCGAATTGCGAGACATTCGAGGTTATGTTCACGGAAAGTGGGGTTAAGTACGCTTCAGTTTGGATTCAATCAGGCAAAGTCTGCCACGGTCTTGAAATGCTTTCACTTTAGTAAAGTTTAATGGTAAAAGAGACAGAAAAAATGTTTATAAGACAGCATATTCCCTTCTAGAATGTCTAATAACCAGACCAAACATTTGAGGTTAGGTTCACCAGGAATAGGGTTAATTTTCAAGGTAACTATGCTATGTTAATTTTGATATATGTGCAAACCAGTTCGGACCCTAAATCCCAACTCGCTTGATTCATGCTTCATTAACTTCATGACCGAAATTTCTTAATTAAAAACGAGTCGAGCCGCCGTCGTCAGGGATTGCATTCAATCCAAACACAATCCGAATTCGTTTACAATTGCCAGTTGGCTGCAAAGGATTAGTTTCAGATTTGTTTACCTCTCTAACAAGGAGCTGGCCGAAAAAAGGGGCACCGAAAAGTAACCCCAGAGCCGAAACCGGTTATCAGAGTTGGTTTTTCGTAAAAGGGACGAACCTACCACTGGCTACCGACTGCTCTGATATATGAGCACCCTGGCAGGACGAAACTTATACCGAGTCTATGCAAATCTCGGGCAGAAAGGGACAAAGTTTTTAACACACCGTGCAAAGCCCGGGCTCGGACAAAAAGGATATACGAGATGATATATATGCAAATGCCATTTGAGAGGGTCGTTGTGGGTGGTAGGGTTCCTTTCTGAGGCGACAACTTTGCTGCTGCTACTGCTGCTGGTAATGTCCTTCAAGCCTACGAGGGTCCTGTGCCAGGGCGGCGAGCTTTTAAAACTTTCTAGCCTGCCGAGGAGCGCCGGCTTTAAGCACAACGAATTTCAATTAATAGCCAAAGACAGACACACACTCTCCAGAGCCGAGAGCCATTTCCTGCCAGTGTCCCTTGGCCACGCCCACATCCTGCCTGCCGCCCGTCGGCTGACACTAAGCCCAAAGGCTACAATCAGCTCAGCTGTGTGCGGACCACCAAGTTCACTAGACAATTTATTTTTGCTTTCGATTTTCCAAGCTGTCAGTTCACGCTTAAATGCGCACAGTTCAATTTAAAATGGGTAGCCCAGGACATGCACAAGGATACGCCTCTGTCAGTTGCTGGCTGCGGAGCCTGTCGCTGTATCCGAGTTTCTCTGGGCATCTCCTGTGCGTCCTGCGCTCGTGTATCTGTGTATCTGCGGCTGACTCCGCCGGCTGCAGTCGCAGTCGCTCTCGCAAACTGGGTTAAGAGGTTGTTATCCTTATGCCGTGTTTTTGAAAATAGGCAACTTCGCAGCAGCCAGCTCCTCGTCGTCCCTGCTAACCGCCCCTGGTGGCCTGTTTGTGATGCCTGCCCCTGCCTCATATCCGCTGCAGACACACGAAACGTCCTGGCTGCCAAACCGCAGAGGGAGCAAAAGAGCTATCCTCTCTCTCTCGCTCAGTGTGTCCCTGTGATGATCACAAGGATGCCTCGTGATGATGAAATTATGAGCGCAAAAGCATTTGCATTCATTATGTATGAATTTTTTCATTCCCCAGCTGGTATGTTGCTCTAGAAATTAAACTAACGCCGCTCGTTAGTCTCAGTCGCAGCTCCGGATGGGCTGTTATACGGCTATAAGGCTATAAGGCTATATATGGAGGCGGTAAGGAGCGGTCTGAGGGGCGGGGAGAGCCGACGGCTGCTTAAATGCAATGCCACAAAGCGCTAATGGGTTTTTTCGCATTTCTTTTGCAATTTTCATTATTATTTACACTTGGTAATGCGTTGCGTACGCGAGTTTATGCCCGAGTGCGGTCTTTGTAGGGCACACAATATGCTATTTGGATTGCTAATTGAAGAGCGAACAGAGCTTAAGAAAATTAGAGCAGTCTTGGAATATATATATACTCGATCCATAAAGGAAAATAAACTCAATTTAAAACAGAAAATCAGGTTAGAATGCATTGAAATGGAAATTAAAATAAAATGTAAATGCAAAGTTAATTTAAAAGAGAATTTATTAAGCATTTTATTCTATTATGTATGGATTTAAGCATAAAGTTTTAATTAAATTCTTCAATTTAATAAGTTTATTATATTTTAAAATTATTTAATTAAATTTAATCAAAGAATATTCAAGTTATTTACCATTCAAACACACATAACCAACTTAAAGTTGATAAATCGCTCTCTTAAGGTAATACAAAAAGCCTCAACGAGCCACCCTAATGCGAAAATTCCTTTGAGTGACATTCCTGCGGAGACAGAGACCAAGAAATGAACCATTTATAACTTTATTATCGCCTGCCCATTGTTGATAACTTCCTTTTTGTGCGTTAAATGCATTCAAATTCTAATTTTACCAAGCCAACTTTTTACACAAAAAAAGAGATGCTGCTGGCTAAGGTTCTCGGTTCTCGGTTCTCAGTTCTCGGTTCCAGGTCCTGGCGTGTCCTGGTAGCAGGCGGGCCACTTTTTCTTGTGCTAAATGATTACACTTAACTAGATTTGCATATATTTAAACATTTCCTTATGCGCACGCAACACGAATTGTGTGCACGTGGTTCTCGGCAGTCGCTGCTCCGCCTGAGTCCTGCTCCTGTGTGTGTCCTGTGCACAAAAGGATTATTAAGGAGCTTCATATGTAAATGAAAACCAAATGCACACGACGACGACGAGGACGACAACGACAACGACGACAGATGAGAGCGGAGCCTGCCAAGGAGGCAGGGGAGGCAAAGGAGGAGGAGCGAGACAGATAACCTGGAAGCCACAGTTTGGCAAACACAGGCGGAGCACAGCCAGACACTGTTTGGCCAAGGATCCAAAGGGGAATCCTGCAGAGCGGGCACAGCATGTGTGTGTGTGTGTGTGGGAGGGGGAGGGGGTGGCTACCTTGCAAGCCCGGCTAGAAAGTAGGTGAAAGCCAGAGGCAGACGGAAAGCCAAGTGGAGCTTCCATGCCCGCCACCCGTTCGCTCGCTCGCTCTCTCGCCCCGTTCGTTGGCCCGTAATTTATGCTTAAGATAAAGTCCTTGAATAAATACATGGAAAATCCTTTGAAATTGAAATTAAATACGAATATCATCTTTTTTTTTCATACATATACGAGCGAGGCAGCGTTGGAGACGGAGATGGAGGCCCAGAGAGTTGCAGACAAAAGGCAAACGGGAAATGAAATTAACATTTGAGTGCGCTTTCCCAAAATTAAACGAGACTCCAACTGGGCTCGGATCGGAATGGAGTGGGGTCGGTATTTATTTATTGAAGCTTCTTTTGGGGGCTTTAGATATGTGAGCCATCTTATTTAGCATTTTTGGCATTTTGCTCGGCTTAGTTTCGGGGTGAAACGCACATCCATACATAGATTGTGTGTGTGGCAAAACATTTTTCTTAGCCATTTGCCATATGAAATTAATTTTACAGTCAGCAAGCACATGTGCAGCTTTCTGTGGCGAATAAGCCGAGAAGCAATTTAAGGCGAATTTATTTCGGGGAAATAAAGACGAGGAATGCAGAGTGTGGAGTTTGGAGTGCGGCTTTGTGGTTACCTCTGGAAAATTGCAGGGAAATTGGAGAACGTGCCACTGCCGGCATATATTCTTTTAATCTGAGGCGTTTAGGAGACGAAGCCCCATTCGAGCACTAAATCGAGTAATAAATCGCACCAGGACAACGACCCTCAACTGTTGCATATTTTTCAACAATTCCATCTTCTATATTTTCCCTCAAATCTTTTCTATTCCCATTTGTATTTGCATTGTTCGGTCTCACAGTTTTCCGAAATTAAGTTGTTTTAGCTCTGAGTTTCAGAATTCAAATTTAAATTCTACCTCTACACCCCCGAGAGAATTACATATTAACAATCCTCTTTGTGCTCGAATCTGCTTTTCATTTTCATTTTCATTAAAATTAATATTAATTTTACCTGAGCACACACAGACACACTGCTTTAAATTGCATTCCCACAACCGAAAAATCCCATTGAAGTTGCAACTGCACTGAAGTTGCATTTGTGTTGCAGTTTTTCAGCTTTGGCCAATTGGCTCATATAAATTGCATTGGATTTTTCCAAGCGTTTCCCTCTCGGCAAAGTTGTATTATTGGAAAAGCAAACATATTGCCGGGCTTTGCCATGTTAAACTTTTGTTATTGCATTTTGAATTTGCGGTCGCAGTGGGAAATGCATATGAAAGGGGGAGGCTGGGAAAATGGGAAAGGCCTACGGCTTGGGCATAGAAAAGCAAAGCACAAAAATTAATTATGAAACATTGTGCACACTGTGTAAATATGTATCAATGAAAATGCAATGCAAACAAAGCATTCTCCCGTCGACTGACTGACATCCCAGGTGAGCCCCAAACATTTAAATGGGATTTGAAAGTGATTTCCCAATCAATGCAAATAGTTTACAAACATTTCAAAAATTGGCACACAGAAATTGAAATATTTCCATAAGAATTATAATAACTCGGGGCAAAAATGCCCCTTGACTGGCAGGCAGGCTAGACAAGAATATCCCCCGGAATATAATGCTGCAAATTTCAACACTTTCCCTCCGGCGGAAACAATGGCAGAATGCTAACCAGAGTGGAAATTTTCGGGCGCGAAAATAGATACATCATAGATTCTGTTACCTAGTCAATTTATACACACATATATATATATATGGCAGCGATTTTAGTGCCGGCCCGAGTGCGAATCAAAAACCATCGAAAAGTGTCTAAAATGTGCAATTCGAGTGCGGGTGCGAGGCCCATAGGCTATATAAATTTCAATCTATCATTTATTTAAGTCCTAGGCCAGCAGAGGCAGGAGCGGCAGAGGGAGCACAGGACCCGAGTCCGGACCCAGCCTGGGCTCTCATTGCCATAAATCCCCATCAGAGATACGCGTATATTTATTTACTGCAGCTCTCACACAGATACGAACGCGACGGCGGCCAGGAGGACCACGTTGGGCGACAAAAATTGTAGCCGAAAAATAAAATAGCAGCTCCTGCCGCCTGCCGCCTTGTTTCATATTTTATTTGGGTTTTATTTGTTGTGCCTTTGCTGCTGCTGCTCTCTTTTTCTAGTTTCCTCTTGTTCATTTTTCCTGTGTAAATATTTTGGAAAATGCGTTTTTCTTTACTACTACCGCCACTGTTGTATCTTTTTATACACCTCGCTCTCGTCCTGCTACTACATACATATATATATCTAGAGAGCGCAATGAAAAAGGATTTTTTGTGCCTGGCTCCCGCTGGGCTGCCAATTTTTATGGTTAAAATATTTGTGTTGCTCTCGTTTGGAGCGGCGGGCAACCTGCTAAAATATTTATGACAAGCGCCGGGGAATACCCGCCGTACGATATTTCAATATAGCGAAAATAAAATTCTTAATGTTTGGTTTGTAATTAAAAAAGTCCAATTGAAAACGCCCCGGAGGCGGATGGCAGACAGGATGGAGAGGGGGGAGTTGCAACTGCAGCTTGAAGTGGCGGTTGTAAGTAGCCCAAATGAATTTTTATTGCCGTTCATTAGGCATCGAATGGCATCGAATCAATCAATTGTGTGGCATTTCAATATCCCCGATCGGAATGAGATCATATAGGGGTGCAACGTCTGTAAGGAGGGAAGGGGGAAAAACTATTCGCTAAGCCGGAAAACCCTTCGATAAAAGGAAAAGAATATTGTACACTGCATATTGTACTCGATTCCCAGCCATTGGGGACCTTCGACATTGTGTGTTTCCCCAGCGAAACTTTTAATTACCCGCTCTCCGTTTCTCTCTCTCTCTTTCTGTGCGATTTCCATTCTCTGTTTCTCTGGTCTCTGGTCTCCATTCTCCACTCGCCTGCATTCGGCAATTCCAATTAAGCTATCATATTCTTGTCTCGGAAACTTTCCCCGAATCAAAACTTGTGGCATGGCACCCCCATCCGTCCCCGTTTGGGTTTCCCGCTTTTCCCGCTTTTCTTCTCTCTGCCCAGCCAAACTGGGCTAACAAATGTGTTCAATTTGGTTCTCGGGCTGCACAACAAAAACTTTATCTTAATAATTTAGCATATTCCATAAGTTGTACATTTTCGTACAGTCAAACTTTTGCATATATCACGGAAACTAGACTGCATTTTTCAGAAACTCTTAACGAACAGGGAAGGTTATAGGAAATGCAGAAATCTTATTGAGGAATCTATTTTACTTAATGAAATGATTATATCACGAAAATATAAATTTAAATGAAAAATTAAGTAAGTATTTACAGATAATTTCGGAATGTTTGAAATCAAATACTACTACTCGATTTCCCCTAAAGCTCCTTAATAAAAAAAGTTAAGGGTTTGTTGTAACAATTTAATAAAAACAAACATTAGGTATTCAATAAAAAACGTCTTTTTAAATCAAAAAATGTTCAATACTTTCCATGATAGAAAACAAGATAGTTTAATCACAACATTATATATATTCCTTTAAAAATTTTTTATAAGTTAAAAAAAACTTACATAAAATGTTCAAACATTCAAACATAGCAACATTGTTTTTAGTATGAATTACTTTAAAACAGTTAATTTATTGACTTATACTTTAGTGTAATTTAGCTTTATAATTTTCCAATTAAAGGTACACTTTTATTGCTACTTTTTAATGACAAGTTCTTTATAAAACCTTCATTTGTACTGTTATTTGGTTGATACTTCCAAGTAGTAATCTTTTACTTTTTCTATTATATTTCCCTCAAACATTTTCCCATTTTTTCACATCTAAGTAACCAATTATAAAAGTTATCCTGTACCTTCCTATAAGAATTTTCTATGCCAGGATATGCGTCAAGTTTTGGGCCCTTGATGCTGATGCTGCACCTGCAGCAGTTTTCCCGCTACTTTTCATTGCCCTTCCTCTCCCCCATCTAACCATTTTCTTTTGTGGCCAAAATGCAGAATGCAAAACTGGGAAAAACTCTAAAGAGAATACAAAAAAAAAATGGAGAGAAGCAGAAGGAGGAGGCGGAAATACTGATTGAATGGCATTCCATTGAAGTTGATGGATGCATTAAGAGGTTTCCCGGAGCTTCCAGCGACTCCTCTCACTTGCACACGCACACAGGGACACAGATACGGGGTTTTGTGGTAACCAAAAACACACACAGACACACACAAGAGACACAAGCTTGCCAAAGGGACAGGGATAAGGCAGGAGGAAAAGGAGAAGAAGCGCAGAGAGCAAGCCGCCTGCATGTGCAAGGCACATATCTGTATAATGGATTGCACTTAACATGCCACACACAGCAACCGCAACAGCAGTTCCCCGCCCTGCCGCCACCTCCCCCCGGGCCATACATCATTTGCACCAGAAACTCACCTGAGACTGAGACTGAGACTGCCGCTGATGCTGCTTCTACTGCTGCTGCTGCTACGTATATATCGAAGCTATAAAAAGCGTCGTAATCCCGGCAACGTAACGTCTAATCCTTTTGTTTACGCTTATGCTAATCCGCACTTCGCACACAGTCGCAGTTGTATGTGTATTTGTATTTGCATTTGCATTTGCATAGAGTGAAATTTAAATTTCGGCACACATTACGTGGGCGGGCATCACGACGTTACGCCCCCTACCCTAGCGCCTATTGTCACACGCACAGACGAACAATCGCGCGCGCACTTACACACAGAAGCACACACACTCTGGGGGCCAACACACAGCCGCCGCCCGTAACGTAAGCCGTAAAGCGGAAGCGTAACGGTTAACGGTTCGCGTCGCGTAACGTTCAGCCAGGCGTTGCCGTTACGTTGCTTTAATGTCCTGAAATCGCAGTCGTGGCGCAAGTTGCCGGTGTATTTTGATTTAATTCGCCAATTGTGTGATCCCGATTTGCATACGAATGCCGCGAACGCGCACTTTTGAAACCGCCTCCTACAACGCTCACGATTTACATATTTTCGGGCATAAGCTTAAGTACTGCATAATATTTCACCAAGCACTGTTCTCTATTATTTTCTCGCTTTCGTGTTTTATTTTGGGAGTTTTCTCTGTTTCGAGTTTTGCTTTTCGTGTCGTCGTCGTATCGCTGGAAAATATATTTCGCTGGAGAACACGCATCCGCCGTGTGAACCGCTTGGAGTTTGAAAAGTAACTGTATTCGCTTTCGGCGGCACCTGGCTAGTCACCTCGGCTGGGAAGCGGAAGAGAGCTGAGAAGAGCGCTCTCTCTCTCTCTCTCTCTCTCTCTCGGGGGTCTTTGTTTACAACGCTCTGCGGCAAATGCCGCTAGCGAAAGAGACTCTCTGAGTGCGCCGGCGCTGGAGAATGAGAGAGCAGAGAGCAGAGAGAGTCTCTGTTATCGTTTACATAATTGAATTTGCCTCATCCAGGGCAATTACAGAGCGGGTGGCAGTGGGAGGGGGAGAAGAGGTGGGCAGGTAACTTAACAGGGCTTTCCCAACAGCGGCAGGTGCATCGATGGAGCCGCTCTGTTAGCCCACTGGGCCTGTTACAACAAATTGAAATGCCAGACGGGCAATTGAAAAGGTTCAAATGCCATGCACGTAGGCTAATTACCGCAATGTAAACAACATTTCTGTGCCGCTCGCAATGCAAATTAACATTTAGACAAAAGACAATTGTTTTCGGATCGCCGGAAAGCGGCGTTGTGGCTTGGCCCCGCCCCCCCTGGAGCACCTTGAGCTTTATTAATTACATTTTTTCGGCGGCTATTTAGCATGCCAGATATGAAAAGTCATTCAGGAAATACGACCGCGGCTCGGGAATATATTAATTTTGATGGCCAGTGAACTTAGCAGGTTTTTAATTTCCTAAGAAGTCCGCACCTTAAATGGGTTTACCGTTCCCAAGACCTGATGGCTCACTTGTACATTTATTTTCCGTTCGTTTACTTGTATTTGTGGATTTTACTAACATTTTACAAACCCATCTGTAACATTTAAGACAATGCGACCCCGGGGAACGCGAATAAACATGTTAAGAGCTGAAAGCACCTACATATAACAGCGCCCATAAACTGCACGCTGTGGCTTTTAGCAGCCTGTTAGCGAGTCGCGTGCATCGAACGGCTCATTAACATTAAGCATTAAGGCATCTCTCATTCATAGCAGCCGAAAGCGAAACGACCCATTAACAGCAGGCAGCTGCTCTCCTCTGACAGCCGAACGAGCCATTAACATTTAAATTGATGGCCGCTAACAGAGCGGCAATTGAGAATTGAGATGTTAACTTGCCCAGCACGCAGTTTTGTTGCCCTAGGTTTAACATGTAAACAAAGTCGCTGTTAACTGACACTGTTCCTTGATTGAACAGCTCTTCTGGCGTTGATTTGAATTTTGAAACTGACAAGATAGATTTATTTTATAAATCTGCCAAATTGCTATCAAAATAATATAGAAAACTAAAGTTATATTTTTTAATATTGGTCAGTGTGACCTGCGCGCATTTAATTCAAAGATCCAGCACGTTTATTATATTATCTCTCTATTTGTTTCTATTTAATTGTGTATCTACATATTCATAATATTTTTCGTATTCATCGTATTTAATTAAGCTCTGCATTTTTTGTAAATCAATCCTATTCTTGATCCCCTCCACCTGTTGGGCAACGCCCTTTGATTTCCTAATTAGCATTTGCACTTGCCACACGGCCCGAGTAATTCAAAACCCCGAGCTGAAGCCAGAATTAGGCGAAGC
>VNJS01005768.1:0-10184 GCA_008042575.1 Drosophila watanabei | reverse complement strand
ATAAATTACAACAATGGGGGAGAGGGTATAGACGGCTTTAACAATATCTGTCTATCTGTCTTTCTGTCTGTCCGTTTCTACGCAAACTAGTCCCTCAGTTTTAAAGCTATCTGAATGAAACTTTGTAAATAGTCTAATGGTTTTTTTTTGTAATATATTTTAATTTGTTTATTTTCCTTATTTTATTATTTTTGTATTTTTTTATACCCTTGCAGGGTATTATAATTTCAGTCAGAAGTTTGCAACGCAGTGAAGGAGGCAATATAAAGTATATATATTTTTGATCAGCATCAACAGCCGAGTCGATCTAGCCATGTCCGACTGTTCGTCTGTCTGTCTGTCTGTCCGTCTGTCCGATTATACGCGAACTGGTCCCTCAGTTTTGAAGCTAACTGAATGAAACTTTGCAGGTAGTCTTCTATATACTCTTACTCGTACATAAGTCGGAACGGGCCAGATCGGACGACTATATCAAATAACTGCCATACAAACGATCCGTAAATTTGTTTAAAAAAAATTTTAACTTCACGGTTTTTTAACATATCTTAATCAACTCTCTCTAATATTATTTCAGATTTTCAGATTTTTTATAAAAATCGGACTACTATATCATATAGCTGGTCGGTCGGAAAATTTTTTGAAAAAAAAAAAATATAACTGTCAGTTTTCAACATATCTCCTTATACTTTGAGATACAAGCATTCTATATTATTTCAGAATTTCGTTTTAAATTTCATCAAAATCGGACGGCAATATCATATAGTCATACAAACAATCGGTAAATGTGAAGGTAAATTAAATTTTACTTTACATGTAAAAATTTAAAAAAATATAAAACTGTAAAAATAAAATGAATATGAAAGTAATTCATTTTATATTAGATTGGGTAAGATTATAATTGATACAATTAAAATCTTCAAGGGTATACAAACTTCGGCGTGCCGAAGTTAGCTTTCTTTCTTGTTCCATATTGTTATTCGAATTTTTATTTTTTCTTGTTTAATTAATTTTTTTTTTTTTTAACTAGAGAAAAGAGAAGTCAATAGATTAGAAAGGAATTAAAAGTAGATATAGATTTGAGTACAAAACAAAAATAAAGGATACTAAAAGAAAAGATTTGCTGCGTTAATGAATTAAGCCAGTTCCCTCAAATGCAGGGGTTCTATTTTCACCAAAAATTTGGCTCAGATTTGGTAGTATTTAAAGATTTTAAATTTTTTCCTGATGTATGTGAGTTTTTGGCATTTAAAAATGAGATGGTTATCCGATTTTGTAACATTGCATGATTAACAGATATTTTTATCACATGCCGTGATGCGATGTAGAAAAGTCTTGCCATACGTGTGTCCCGTCATAAATCTGTTAATCACTTTGATACTCTTAGCTTTCCATTTAAGATTGTGATGCCATGGTTGTTTTGGTAAAATAGGAAAATAGTTTAAAAGTATTGAGTCTCTCAAAAAGCACTTGTTTTTATAGTCCTCATGCCATTTATCTTTTATTTTATTATCTCCGCTATTCTGCATTGGCATACGGCTAATGCACAGAGTCACACCCATGGCTTATTTATAAAAACAGTACCGCAGAAAATACAGCAGCGGTCACCTGAATAAGTCCAGGCACATCAAATAATTTTTTAATTATTTTTTATAAAAGTCCAGCAAATTTCGACTAACTAATTCAGTTAGAAATTTAAGTGCGCGTCCATATCCGCATTAGTGTGACCGTATCTGTTTTCCTGCTCAGTGAATATTATAGCGTTAAAGTCGAACCTTCCGCAAATAAGCAGTAAAATTGACGAATAAAAAATCTGCGCGTCTGACTTTACGTCGGTTTCAAAATTCCAACTTTACCTTTGACACCTAAATAATTCAAAATTTAATTTAAATAATTTGAAATTTATAAACTCAGTTTACGTAAATATATTTATATATCCGCGTATATCCAAGAAAAAAGGTTGTGCTTAAATTGCTTTGCAAGCGGTCATCCACCCCGTAATTGCACAAGACCACAGCTGTTCCACTTGCTACGGTCGGCATCACACTTTGTTGCATCCAAGCAACTCCTTCTCCAGTGTTCCGATTCCTCTTGATGCCTTAACGCAAAGTTGTCCACCTATCCAAAGGATTTCCTCGTTCTCCACGCGAGTGACATCTGAACCAAATTTCTCCAATTATTGAGTTCCATATGACGACAGCAAAAGCAGACGTTCCCGAGGTATTTTATCCTACCCATGCCGAGTCTGCTAAGGACAGGCTTAGCACTGAGAAACGGCTCCAGGCAGTCATCGAAAAAAAAAAAAAAAATAACGGGTCAATTGCCTGGCCCACCACCATTCCCAAGGATCGTGCCGCAGTGACGACAGATGTCAGAAGTGTGGACAGGATCACCACACTCTTCTCCTTATCCACGAGCGCTCAGCGTTATCCGACGCTTTCCAGAGCTAAGGCCTCCTGGTATTTGTGCTGCGTATCCTCGCAAGGGGGGGAAGGTTGTTCACGCCAAAAGGCGCTTATTTTCGAGAGGCAGTGTGACTCCGCTTGCAGCCTCACAATGTCACCCAAGAGTTAGTTTTAGTCTTTAATCTAGACTAAAATTAGGGTCAATATTGTTTTTTTTTCTCCTATAGCTGTTCGTCAATTTCTTTGGCTTTCCTCGGTATCTGCTCGTCAAGGTATTCTAAATATTTATTAGCTTGCGAAGTGTCAAATGATTCTTGACTCCCTTGCTCACAGTTTTTAAGGTTTTTCAGAAAACGCCATGCTTCTTTGGTATAAGACTTCACTTTTAGCTTCGTTATCCTTCGAGCAAAACTGTTTTTTTGGCAACTTTTACATCTTTTCTTCACCTCATCTTTTGATTTACTACTTTACAGTAGTTTTCAAAAGATGGTTCTCTATTTGCTTTTTTTGAGCTTCAGTAAAACTATTAAAAATCGTCATAGGGCTGTTATCCCACCACAGTTTTGGGGTTTTATTTCCTTTAATTTTATAGGTGGCTCTTTTGATTTGCCTATTAATGTCTTTAGTTAATGATTGAAGGTCAATTCATGTATTTATTTGTTTTATCTTATTCATCAGCCTTCCCTTTGAAAGGAAGAAACTTGGGGAAACTTCCACCTAAAAAAAAAAAATTTGGCACTTCCATGTCTTTTGAAAAAGTCAGATCAAGTACCGAATATTTCTTTTGAAAATTGCACTTCCATCATTTGCTAAACTGTCCCCAGAACACTCAATTTTATCTTTAAAAAAACTGCCTTTACTATTGTTAGTTCTATCCCCAAAATCTTCGCTCTTAGCATTGAAATCTCCCGCCAGAATTACTTTTCGAAGGGCTCCAAGAATTCGATTAAAGAGTCAATTTCCCTTTTAAAGTTATTAATATTTATTTGAGGTTCTAAATATACTGACACAAAAATCACATTTTGATCCTTTTTATTTGATTTTTCCAAAACAGTGTCAGATTGTGAGTTATATATTTTATTTTTTTTAGTCAAATATTTATCCTGAAGGCTATAGCTACTCCTCCATAGTTATCATCTCTATTTTTTTCCAAAAGGTGAAAGTTAGCTAAAACTGATGTCATGTGAAAAAACTTCTGAAAGTATTGCAATGTCAAAATTATTTGAGTTTAAAAAACATTCTAGATCATGTTTGTCTGCTTTCGTCAAGTTTGAAATGAGGGGTGTGCTGAGGTATTTTTGGTTTTAGAATTAACCTGCTAGCATAAGTGTGCTTTTTTAAAACTTAATTAACTTTTTCGTCCTTGTTTTGCCTTTCAGTATATTCTTTATTAAGTGCTGGGTAATTCTTTTTTTCTTACCAGGTTACTTTGCAGGAAAACACTAAAAATCCTTTTATATCTGTACACATAAAAAAAAAATCAAAGACACAAACAGCTTGTCCTTCTTCCTTTGGAATCATTTATTTTTTGCACCGAGATATAAAAAAGTAGAAAAAATAAATGAAAGCACCACCGTTCTCTATGAAGAAAAAATCGGAAGTGTATTTATATATTGCGACTTGCGGCTCTTGTTATTGTTAACCTTTTTAAATCAGTGTGACCGTAGTCCTATTTCGAAAATATTCCAGCAAAACAACACATATAATTGTCTCTTTCAAGTTCCTAATGAAGTAGCTTATTAATAAGACCTAATTACTTTGTCATAGCGGCATGAAGTGCGGTTAAGACTTAGCAATAAACATTTTTGAACAGTTGTTATTATTGTATTACCAGTTTATTATATTACCAGTTATTGCGTGGGTGCATGGCATAACGCCCAGTGTCATAGCGCCCACGGGCACATAAAAATCGCGCGACACTACCACTGGGCGACATTTAAATGTGTTATATGATACTGGGCGTTATGACGTGCACCCTTAACGCGTATGAAGTATTTAAAATTTGTTTTTTTTTTAAGATCTGACATATTAAAAAAAAATGAACTTTTAATTTGTACTTTCTCAGTTAACATAATTCTGGCGAATTAGTCGATTAGGCCGATTAAAAAAATCTAAACGCCATTATAATTAAAGAAAAAAAATGTTTTATTTTTAATCGATAGCATAACATATTAGGTGTATTGCATCAAAATCTGCGCGCAAAGCTAAGGGGGACACAAACCCCCCAACTGGCACAAACCCCCCAACTGAACCCTCCACGAGGGCGCCGGCTGGGCAATGGGCACCGTATTGCCATGGAGCAATGGGCATTCTGCACGCTGACACCCTGGCACTACGGTGTCTAGCTGAGGTATAGCGACAGCGTTCCCTGATAACCCTCGGGTATATTAGGGGCGCTGTAACTAAACCATGGTTGGGGGTGCCTGGCGGAAGGCATAAAACGCTATGGGTGATTCCCTGAAATAAATTAATCACACTGGAGGTTAAAGATGCAGAAATACGGGCTGGGGCATCAGCCCAAATGTCGGTGGAAGCAGTGGCTGCTACCACCGGCAGGCACGGGGGGGAGAAATCCCCCTTGCGTGTCGCCAGCGGCCACACCTCTGCCATGGTTGGAGCAGGCCATGGTAGTTGTACAGCTACTGCCAGAATACTGCAACGCGGTGCTGCTGTCGATACAGAAGCAGGCCGCAACGATCAAGAGGGTGCTGGTACCTCTCGGAAGGACAGGCCCAAAAAGTCAAAAGATGGCATGAAAGCCAAAGCAAAGTATAAAGCAGCTGTCAAGATCAGGGACAGGCTCAAGAACAGCGACAACCTCACCCCAGAGGAGAGGAGTCGGCTGGACTGGGCTAATTCCACGATCGCCGACAGCCAAAAATTCTTTGCAGAGAAGCCGTGGCAACGACCAACGAGTGGGCAGGCAACCAATGAGGATGCGCCAACTGGCAAACGTCAGCGATCCACTGAGTCGGAGAGAACGGGTGCGCCTTCGGGCAAGCGCCAGAAACTCCCAGCAAAGAAAAAGAAGGCAACCGCCAGTGAGGTGGCAAAGCGACATCTGGTCGTGGCCCTCATTGACCAAAATGACCCGGAGGGAAAGATGTCGGTGGAGCAGTGGCAGAAGGTGGAATCAAGCATTCTGGACGCTCTGCTGGCGACAATGGAGCAGGGGAATACAGCGCCCACATCCTTCGATGGGGCTGGCTGGTTCCGAGGGGTAAAAATTCTGAGCTGCAAGGATGACCACACCCTGAAGTGGGTCTCCGATACGGTAACGAAAATGACACCCCCCTGGGAAGGCGCTAAGCTAAAGGTGGTGGACAGAACACAGATTCCGTCCGTACCGAAGGCGAAAGTGCTCTTTCCGAGGGTGGTGCCGACCGAACAAGCGCTCAGACTGCTACAATGGCAGAATCCTGACGTGCCCACCGCAGACTGGAAAGTCATGCATGTATCCAAGCCAAAGAGCGAGGGACAGCACATGATTATCCAGATCAGCAAGGAGGCCGAGGATATATTATACCCAAGATTTGGGAAGATGGCGTGGGGTGTAGGCAGCGTGTACCTGCGCCTCAAGAAGCGCCACCCAAATGACGCGAACACCAACACGCTAGAACAAGAAGAGGTTGAACGGGACCTCGGTCTGACGATCGAAGGTATCGACAGCCTCGACATGCACGACACGGCATCCTCCGCCGCAGAGTCAGAGGTTGAGGACGAAGGAGATGCTGACCTCACGGTGATAGAGGTCACATCCAACCTGGAGTTACCCGCGGAGGATGAGGGTAATCCAGCTCAACCTACATAACCACATTGCTTTTAAAAATATTGCACTTGAATTATTCAATTAGCAAAACCATATCTGTTTGGTTTTGTTTAACTCAACATTTATCTTATATTAGTATCCGCCCGATCCAAAAACCAGAAAGTCTTTTCTTTCTCATTTAGCTGAGTTTTTTATATGGAATTTTGCCGCTTTACAAATTTTGATCTATGTATACTATGTATACTAAGTTTTAAATAAAACAGGTAAAAATAAAATAAAAAGAAGAAGCAAAGAGAGAAAATTCTACTGCAATATTACAGAGCTGTCATCATAAAAGCCATCGGAAACTTAAAAAATAATAAAAAAATAGAAACAAATAAAACTTTGCAAACCGTAGCAAAGTAATTTTAGGTAAAGCGAATTTAGAGCTGTCATAGAACAGTTCGGTGATTGTAAAGGAAAGCGCAAAACTAGAATTGTAAAACTTTGATTGCCAAACTGGATATGAAAGAAAGTGTCTGGAGGGTGGCGGTTTTAACCTATAGGCACATGATAAGAAAAACACGTAGAAACTTATTTCGAGATATTGCGCGACACGCGTTGAATATGTCTTTATTGAAAGGAGTAGAAGTTGGTACTATAATAAAGAAAGATTTAAGAATAGCATCAGGAAGCGGATGGGAAGCTCATTGGAGGTTCGGAGAGAGAGGGGTTCACACTGATGTCGTCATCGGAATCGGAATACTAAAGGAAGAGTTGCTTGATGCCGACCGTGACACGTAAAACACTCGAGTGTGCAATTACGAAGTTAATGATCACTTGCAAAGCAATTTAAGCACAACTGCTTTTTTTGGATGTAAGAGGTACGATCCTCTGACGTTTTCTGGAGGAAGCGTGGACATATACGCACTGGATGGTTCTTTGTGAAATATCCTTTGGATATGGAAACGATCCCCTTGCTGAAGGATTTCAGTACTCGAGGTGACACGTCGGAGGGTGTCGGCTTTGATGGATGTCTCCATCCGTCCGCAACGTAGAGAGTTGGATAGAATCTATAGTCTCTTGAGTTCTATGGCGCTCAGTCAGGAAAGAATCCAGTTCTAGCCACGAAGGAATTTCCGTTTTATTTTGGATGGATTGCTCCCATAATGAGAGCGTCAGCTTTGAAAGCTTCGTGGAGCACAAATAGACCAAAAGACAATCCCAATTATCCGTAGGAAGGCCGGACAAATTTAGGGATGTGAGGCAATTGTGACAATCCAGCACTCTGCGCTCTTCCAAAGTTATAAGCAAGTGCGTATGTGTGTTCGCTTCTGTTCGCATGCGCAACCACGAAAAATTGATTTTCGTATTGTTTGCTACTGACCAATTGTTAGGTAGAGAGGGTGTTAGGGCAGCAGAAACAGCTCATCTCAAACGTGTAATCCAATGTGTTTGTTTGTTTTGATTTTAGCTTGTTTAAATTTTCTGGTTGCATACAGATATTTACGTTTTTTTTTCAAATGGTGCTTTGATACCTGACTTCAACATTATAATTTATCCCGTGCATGTCGGTCAATCCTTAACGGAATGTCTGATGTCTTGATGTAGTTAGCAGGTACATATTTGGGATCTCCTCTTTCTTTTATCGGTGTGTTAGGTAACATTTGGCGATCGTAGATGACCGACATGGGTGCACACAAATCGTTGTCTTTGTGAATTTTCCACACGTCACACGCTTAATACCCAAATTATTCCATGTAATGCTATGTATAAAATATATTCTGTGTCATAATGTAAGTATACCCAGTTTTTACTATCGAATATACTACGAATATACTATACGCAAATAATAATTATAATGATCATGTAATTATCATATAAAATATTAGTTTTTTCAAATGGGAGGCACCAAGTGTCTTCCAAAATTAACTTAGCCATATAAAAAGAAGGGTATATTTTTACTCAGAACACGAACACTTGCATGCAACTTCGATGCATGAGAATACGTGTGTACACACGTTGTTTGCGTACAAAAGCGCGGGTGGCTTTAGAGTGCTCTCTTCCTGGCTCTAGAGCACTCTCTAAAAAACCGGAAAAATCGTGTGCAAAAAAATCGTATGGGCGTAAGCCATCTTAGATATTGAAGTGTCTTTTGTTATAAGCATAAAATGTATGCATCTCACTTACTCCAGTATTAGGATCGTGCTATGAACACTACTCTGTGTCTAAGTCTGGCTATCGAGACATTTTAATCTTAAATTCTAAAAAGTATGTTTTATGGGATTAAAATAAAAAGAATATTCCAGTTCTTGCAAACTTGCCCACATCAATTGAAATATAAAAAAAAATCGAAAACCGACCTCAACCACTAACCATACAACATATAGACTTCCCATTTCATACAACGAAAATGGACACCAAAATTTCTTAGCCCGAATCCGAGCACACGAAGCCTCTGGGCCTGCCGCGAACAGCCCTGGGGCCTGTCGCTAAGAAATTTTGGTGTTCGTGTTTTCGTTGTATGAAATGGGAAGTCTATATGTTGTATGGTTAGTGTCTCAACCCTGCCTTGCTAAACATCTGCTTGAAGCCTTTAATAGAAGGACGACGTGCAGAGAAGCAAAGGCCTCCAATACCGCTCAATGTTTGGCATTGGTTCGGGGGGACCCTAATAGCCCAGGTGTTGAAGACACAACCGACCACCACGCAAGATGGCTTGTTGGAGTTGTATTCGATTTGCAGTCACATTCTTTATTCGTCTACTGTAGCTGTGCAATAAAGTCGTCGGCTCCAGCGCTGGCGGAGTGGTTCCATTCCTTGCAGACGTCGCATTGCACCCAGTTTTGGACGCCACTAGATAGGCGGCTCTGCATAGAGTTACATTCCGCTCCATTTTCGTATTGAGAATTTATTTACTTTTTGGGTTGATATTTTACTCGTACTTGATGACCTAATAATTTCACAATTAATGGCGTCCCTGGCGTGATCTACTTCACAGGCACATACGTGTACGTGTGTGTTGTCTTATATGAATGCGGGTATCCCGTTTGAATTTCGCAATTGGTTTGCGTCGCTTGTAATTGTGGTTAATATTCCGTACTTATAAAGTTAAAAAAAAGTTGAAGAACAAATTTGTGTAGAAGTCACTTTATTTTAAATATTGTAGCTTATAGGATTTATAGAAAAATACTTTGTTTTGCTTCCTGGCCAGTGTTTCCTCAAAAGACACAGCAGTGTTACCCAAGCGTCATATAGTCTGACCACCCTGTCTTTCTCCCAATTGGCAGGGGTCATGTAGTCTCCGACTAGTTGGCCGATTGCTTTTAAATTTCGGCGGTAACATTACACGAGGATTTGAGTCAATTAATAATTTCTTCCGGCCTGTGACTTGAAAGCTCCAATTTCTTTCTTTCAATTTCTCTCGACAATGTTTAAATTTTTTGGCATTTATCTATAAATGTGTCTAATATTCACCAAAAACAGCTTCACTTCGGACACGTTTTATACTAATTTGCGGCCACCAAAAACGAACGAATATTGAAAATGCACCCAATTTTGCTCGTCACTGTATGTAAAAGTTGATGTAATAATGAACAGAAATACATATACATATACGAATAAAAGAAACATTAAAATTACAAATATTTAAAAAAAAATTTACTTGGAAAAACGCTACAAAAATTTTGTTGTGTAATTTTAGTTTCAAATAAATACTTCCGATTTTGTAAATGCAAAATCAGTGTCACGTTAACTCTTTAATCTTTATTTCGCTTTTTACTTTTCAAGCGTCAGCCAGCGAACGGCGCGACTTTGTTCTTTTTCTACACTTATGCCCTTTCGATGGATATGTGAGCTGATATACATACATTTCCTAATGCTAATGTACAAGATAGAAAAAGATGACAGTGTTATACTAAACTCTAAGGCTGCAAACATAGTGCGCGCTGAGACGAAGATGAAGATGAAGTCAAAGTTGAAGACGAATTGCTTGCGATGCTAGTAAGCTAATAGGTTGCATAGTGCAAGACGAA
>VNJS01005762.1:0-25289 GCA_008042575.1 Drosophila watanabei | reverse complement strand
GTCTGAGTTGTAAGTTATATGACCTTTAAATTTTGCTGCCCATTTTTGTATGGAGGGGTGGCATAAGTTTGGTCACTGTTAAGCGATTTTCTCAAACACTGTCGTTACGATTTTAATGAAACTTTCTGAGATAATACTTGAACACTTCTTTTCTTCCTGGTTTAGCGGTATATCCTCTGTGGGGGGAGCAACATCAAAACAGGCGAAGACTTTATTTTTCGAATGGAAAATTAAGGTACCGGGATTGCTCAAATACGCCCAAACCCAAAATAAATCATAAGTAAATTTAATTCTTTACATGCTGGTACTTTGTTTTGTTTGATTTAGTGCTTTATTAACGAAATAAATTAAAAACAAAAATTCCTTCAGTCTTCCATTTTCCCACCGTTCCATTCGACGCTAACTTATCGACGCTATGTTGACGGACATAAATTACTGACCCACAAACGACGTGGCCATTCTAAGCAATTTGTTCTGTGTTTCATTAAAATCCGTTCAGTAGTTCAGGAGAAAATAGCTATTTCTTACTTTTCAACGTGTTTTTGTAGTCACCAGCAATATTAACCCTAACACCACATGTCGTACGCGATACAATATTTTCGACGCTAACTTTCCAAAAATTCTTACGGCCCTTACAGAACGCGTGCGAATATGCACGGCATTTAAATTAAAATGGTAATTTATTTTCTAATTTCGGATTAAATCTTAATGCGATTTGACCGACAGATTTTGAGATATTCAAGTGTTTCTTTTTTCCGACTTTATTAATAAACACTGGTCGCATATTGACCCTAATGCCACATGGCGTGCGCCATACGATGTTTTCGCCACTAACTTTCGAAAAATTCTTACGGCCCTTACAGAACGCTTGGGAATATGCACGGCATCTTTTGCGTCCTGCCAGCAAATAACTTGAGATCCATCTAAGATGATTATCGGGAAGACCAATTAAATCCAATTTCCAAATAAAAAAAGTGGTTAACATAGTCAAAAGCTATACTGAGCCTTTTATAATAAAAAAGTGAGTTCCAAAAGGTTTGTTGTTGTTGATCTTCGCTTAAAAAATCAATGTTGAAATGGATAAACTACTGATCTACAAATGAGGAGCAATTACGTTTTAGAAAAGTTCTGGAATGGACGACAATTTAGAGATTCCTCTATAATTGTTGGCATCCGATTTGCTACCATCTTTGTGGAGAGGAATAATAATTGCTTCACTCCATACAAGGGAAAAGTGGGAAGCACACACGTTGGGAACTTGCAAATAAACTGGCTTCACGCGACTCAAGGCGACTCAACTTTTTAATAAACAAAAGAGACTTTCCGATGTCTGAGCAGGGGAGAGCAGTGAAACATATATGTTTCGTGGGTGGTACTGCTGTAAAGGGTTTTGGCAAGGCAGACTTTACAGCTGCCGAGATTGGCCGGTGATCCGGGCCCGATATCCTGAGGCAGTAAATTAGCGGGACTCTGAGGATGCCGAATCTTTGTAGCACAAAGCAAGCTTAAAAATTTTTAACTGCCACGAAGGGGCAAACAACTTCTTATTTTTACACAAAACTACAACTTAACATAAAACTACAACTTCTTTTTAAATAAAAGACCGATGTTTTCTAACAAAGATATACAAAAGAAAATAATATGATGTGCAAATAAATAAATAAGTTAAATAAATGTGTTTTTCTTATCGTCTCACTGACAGGTTCTTTGAAGTTGGGATCAGGGGTCTCGTGCATCCGTGTCGGAGGATGATCTGACCAGGATTACCTTTCCTGGATAACCCTTGAGGAAAAGTTTATGACCTTCTGAAACCAGTCCTACATAAATATCAGTTTTGGTTACACTTGGAACGGACTCACGTTTGTATTTCTTGTTTGGTTCCGGGTCGTCTTGTCAGTTAAATCTGTCCTCCTCGGATTCTCTCGCTCCGGGTTTGATTTTTGCCTCTGGGTTGTTCACTTATAAAACACATCCACAGTTATTTGGATCTACCACTTTCAATCCCCGCCCCCCGACACACACAATAAAAACCGAAAATAATATGACTTCGCCCGGCCTGGCAACTCCACTTCCACTTGGAACTGACTAACGTTTTTTCTGTTTTTTTTTCCCCGGTCGTTTTGTCAGTTAAATCTTTCCGGTCCTCGGATTCTCTCGCTCCGGGTTAAATTTTTGCCTCTGGGTTCTCCCCTTGTTAAACACTTCTGCGGTACTTCCCCGGCACACACAATAAAAATAATATAGCTTCACCGGTGAAACACAAAGTTTTCCTGGCTACTCGCGTTTTAACTATAAAGGGCCGTTACCACTCCCCATATATGGGATCGGTCCCTAGGTTTCTGCTGATTCCCTTTCCCATCCGTGCTTTCGTCTCGCGATCCGCACATACCATCCACACTTGGGTGTGGAAGGTAGGGGGCGCTTTACATAGCCTGCAATTTCCCTTCTTTTTATAATCCTGTCAACTTCGCCTATCAGGTATTATTTCCCCCTTGACTCTGCCAACTCACTCTTGGTCCGCATTCCGATTTTGATTACCGATTACAGAATCCAACACTGTTTAAAAACATCTGACAGCTCTAGGCGCCGCTTACCCACTCTTTAATACTTTTTTAATTTGAATGAAAATAATCGATATTGTATATATCATTATATATATATATATATATATATATATATATATTTTATTTTTACAATGAATTGAGTTTATACCGAATTATTTACAATTTTCAAAAAAATGGCGAATGAGAGGTTTTATAATTTACAAGCTGAAACCAAGTCGCGCCTGCGTTGGTTGACGCAGTTTCAGCTGATGATGGGAAATGCTTCAACAAATATTGCAAATCGAGCATACTAACCTTTATTTATTGGAACTTGTAGTGTCCGTAGTATCGAGTGGTAGTGGCAACCTAGCGATAGGTGGCAACGTCCATAAAACGTAATGGGTAGCACTGGGTAGTGGGCTGCCAACTGAATCGAACTCGAAAAGTATTCGAAAAGTATTCACCCGATTAAAGAGAATAGGCGAACCTTACAAAGTTCGAATGACGTGTTTTCCCCCTGTTTGAAGCCGGGAGAAAGAAACAGAGCGCGAAGCAGTGCGGCTACTCGAATTTTTATTAACGGAAATAAGTGGATATGAAAATTTGAAAATTTTATTTTATATTTAAAAATATAAAAAAAAAACAAAAAAAAAGACAATTTAAAGTTAATTTGTGGAAAATTTTGGTGATTACCTGGGAAGCCGGATCGGCAAACCCAAGAGGTGAGTGGTCAGGACAGTGACAGTGACAGTGTTAGTGGAGTTAAGAAAATATGTTTTTTTTTGTGTTGTTGTAGAAGCCGACCAGACCCAGGAGTCCAAAGAGGAAAAACGCGAATTTTTTGTTAGGACTAGCACACATGCTTGCGGTTGGCGCAGATTCTCAGTTTTTGTGTCCTGTTAATTACTGTTTTTGGCCGTTGGAGTCGTCGGAGGGAGAAAAGTCCCAAAGCACCTTGGTGAATGGTGAATGTGCTGTGAATAATCCCGGCAAAATACCCTGAAAAAAAGGCGAACAAAACTTGAAGCCTCATTTTTTTACCGCAAGTGTGTGCTAAATAATCTCGCCGTTGCGACAGTGCAGCCTCGAGAGGACCGACACGCCAATCAAGGGGCGGCAACGGGAGCCACCGAAGGCGTCAGTCCTTATTTTTTTTTTTATTCATATTTTTATTTTGTTTAATATATTGAAGTCACTGTCGTTTATTTTTTTTTATTGTTATTTATTCTTCATTTTTATTTATTTATTTATTCAATATTTATCTGTTTATTTATTAATTGTTTTATATTTATTTATTATCCAAATTTATTTATTATCCATATTTATTTATTTATTCATCATATTTATTTATATATTAATATTGTTAATGTTCGAATATTGCCAAATTATTCCCTTATTTATTTATGGATTTTGTGTGTCAACGGAACCCCAATTATTTCTTTTTGTGTGAGTAAATTTTGGAATCTTAGTATCGAATTCCCCGACGAACCCCCCCCCCCTCTTTTTTTGAGCGATCATACGGGTAGGCAAGGGTCTCGTTTTGGTTTTATCTGAGGGAAAATTAAAGTTTGACATTTCTTTTTTTATTTGTTTCGTTTTATTTCCAATAAAAATCACAGAAAGGAAGAGTTGGGTTTCCATAATATTAACGCAAAAAGGGATGAAACTGTTAATTGGCAATAATATTAAATACTAAGCTTAAATAATGAATATGGAATAGTTTTCTTTAATATGGGAAGGGAAAGGGATCTATGGCGTTGAGGTAACTGTATGTGTGTGTAAAAAGAATTTAGGGGCAGCTGCGATATGAATTCCGCGAGCAGCCTGCAAAGGAAGGGAGGGCAGCAGATGAGCTCCCAAACATCAAGGAATCTCAAATAAGAATCTGATCGATTCAAATGTGTATGTTCGTTATAACGGATGTTTCGTTAAGTTCAAGGTTCGTTTGAATGTATTGTGTGCAGTGTTTAGTTGATGTGGGGAGTTTGATGTTCAAAAAAATTTTAAATTTGTTCTGTTACGTGTGTCAGTCGAGAAGCAATATAACCGATTAACCGACCGAAAAAGGGAAGGAAAGGGCCACCTACGACACTGCCAATAAAATAGAGCAGTCAGCGAACGGTTGGCGCAGACTTTGGACAGAAAACGACAGACGAAAACAAGATAAAATTTAAGATAAAAATTTATAAAACATTGCAGTTTGTTAGAGGATTCAGGATTACTAAAGGGGATAAAAATAAACAAATGGGGGTAAATCTAAATTAAATTTAAATCAAATCATAATTAAATCAAAAGTTAAATCTAAATTAAATCTAAAGTAAATCGAAAGTTCTAATTATCCATTTTTCCGGGGGCAATGCAGGATAACCTCTGGCGACCCAAATTCCCCAAGTATGGAGATTGCGATCAGAGGAGATAGCGATGGCTTCAGCTTCAAACTGAGAAGATTGAATTGCATCAATTGCGTCAAAGAGCACCTAAAGGAAAAATAAAATAATTAGTTTGTGTGGAATTAATGTTTTGGTGACTTTGATTATCAAACATCATGATAAATGATGTTTCGAATAGTCGACGATACCAAAAGACAATGTTGTTTGCCTTGTTAGTTGTCATCGTACATATATACATGTTTGAATGATCAGAACATGATATATTACACACACAGCACCTAACGCCAGGTGAACTTCTTCCTTCCATATGCAAGCAAGTATGTAGTCAAACGATTTGGCTGGATTTCCGCCAAATTATCCAGCAGTTTTTGTTAGTTTGTTTTTTACTTCTTTTTGTTTATTATCTCATAATCGTCCTTTATTTACTCGTTTAGTTTAGTTGGTTGGGTTTTCTGTTCCATTTTATTTCGAGGGTATTTAGGTGGATCAGGAGTTTCCATAATGCAGGGAGAAGAGGAACCGCAAAGGAATGAAGAGGAGGGTTCACAGATGCTTGGAGGTGCAAGGGGCAGGGATCTTTCGGGGGCACAGCAAAGGGGATCCATCCCAAGAACTCTGAACCTAGACCAGGCCTTCACTCCGTACCACGCGTACTCGCAAATCGCCCTCGACCCTATACAGGAACAGTACAGCCAGGGAAACGCAGAAGCATATGGCTCGTTCAACAGGAGAGAATTCCAAACCTTAATGTATACATCTCAGGAACAAATAAAGGTGGATATGCAGCATCTGATCGATGTCAGGATTGACCAATGCATGCGAACGGGATTTGCCGAGATAATAACTTTGAAAAAGGGACAGAAATTCAACTTGACAGCGGAGGCAGAGGGGGCAATTAAAGCCCTGAGAAGTGCTCTGATGACGGCGCCGGTATCGGAACATCCTGACTTCTCAAAAAGGTTCTTTGTGCAATCGGTTGGATTCCGGAGTCGGAGCAGTACTGTTCCAGGAGAAAACGGACAGCAGCGAGCGACCGATTGCATTTATGTCGCAGAAATTAACCCAATGTCAACGTAACTATAGCGTTACAGAAAAGAAATGTTTTGCTGCCGTTTTAGCGATAAAGCGATTCCGGCCATACATCGAGCTCATGCCGTTTGCGGCCATAACAGATCACTTAAGTGTGAAGTTAATGTCACTGAAGGATTTGAGTGGGAGGCTATCGAGATGGTCGTTGAAACTGCAGGCCTACGACTTCTGTATCCAGCTTCGAAAAGGTTCAGAGAACGTCGTGGCGGATAACCTATCTCGGATGGTGGAATCGCTGGAGGACACAAGTGATGACTGGATGCTGGGATTCCAGACCGTAGAGTTCGAGTCAGAGGAGTATCGCGAGCTACGGGACGTAGTCGAAGCATAGAAGGACAATCGGCCGGATATCAAGGTGGTTGATGGTTTCGTATTTAAACGAGCCTTGTCAAACAGCGAACCTGAGCTGGAACAGAACCGCTGGAAGTTGTGGATCCCGGCGTCGTTGACGAATACGCTGATCGAACAAGCACACTCGCAGCCAACGAAGGCTCATGGTGGAATGGCCAAAACCTTGCACCGCCTGCGGCAATGGTTCCATTGGCCAGAAATGGTGGCGCAAGTACGAGGATTTATTCGCGACTGCCGGGTCTGCAAGGAGTTGGTGGTAACGTACCGCCCGTTCCATAAGATTTATATAGATTTCTTAGGAAAGTATCCTCGCTCAAAAAAGGGTCATACCTATTTTTTTTGGACTACTTCTCAAAGTTCGTGTTCCTTAAGGCAATGAAAGAGGCGACGACTTTGGAAGTGGGAAAGTTTTTGACGAATGAGATATTCCACACGTTTGGAGTGCCGGAAGTCATACATTCGGACAATGGGAAGCTGTTCCTAGCAAGGCGATTCCAAGATATGGTGGACCAGTACCAAATAAAGCACGTTAAAACGGCGGTCTACTCTCCGCAGTCGAATGCAGCAGAACGTGTCAACCAGTCAGTGCTGAACGCGATCAGGGCATATCTGGACGAAGATCATCGGGATTGGGATTTGTATCTCCCGGAGATACATGTTCACTAACGGAGCGGATTACCAAATGGCGCGGAGACTACAAGCCTTGGAGGACAACGGGCTAGAGGGCCTGGAAGCTGCAGAGAGGATGGCGCTGATGAGAGATGCAATACGAAAAAAGGTATTTCAACCGACAGACGCGAGAGATAGCATTCCGCCCCGGACAAGAGGCATTTAGGAGAAATCACGAATTGAGTGATTTCGGAAAGTGCTTCAATGCTTAATTCGCTAGGAGATTCCTAAAATGTCGGATCCGAAGGCCTATAGGCAACCACATGTATGAGGTGGAAGACATGAACGGGAAACTAGCAGGGGTATTCCACGTAAAGGATCTAAAACAATAAATCTACACAGTATAAAAGATACAACCAACGAAGAGGTCCTGGAAGAAAAAGAAGGGAATAAATCCGACATCTGTAAGCCAAAGGAATTACTTGCTGTGGAGAATAACGCTGGAACACAAGAACGCTGGCGCTGCACAGGGCGGTGGCTGGAGTGATGGTGGATCTCAGGTTTGAGGGTGGTCTCCCGCGTTGGGCGCTTGATAGTTCCAAGGTCCTGCGCGAATTCTGCATACCGGGGCTTTTCCTTTTGATTGGTAATACGGACCTTTTTCACTGTCATTGTTTCTTTGTTTACATCGACAAGTGTCAGTGTGGTGTAGTGTCTGTAGTATCGAGTGGTAGTGGCAACCTAGCGATAGGTAGCAACGTCCATAAAACGTAATGGGCAGCACTGGGTAGCGGGCTGCCAACTGAATCGAACTCGAAAAGTATTCGATTAAAGAGAATAGGCGAACCTAACGGAGTTCGAATGGCGTGTTTTCGATTGTCGCTTCCTTCGTTGGTTTGAAGCCGGGAGAAAGAAACAGAGCGCGAAGCAGTGCGGCTACTCGAATTTTTATTAACGGATATAAGTGGATATGAAAATTTTAAAATTTTATTTTATATTTAAAAATATAAAAAAAAACAAAAAAAAAGACAATTTGAAGTTAATTTGTGGAAAATTTTGGTGAAGCCGGATCGGCAAACCCAAGAGGTGAGTGGTCAGGTCAGTGACAGTGTTAGTGGAGTTAGGAAACTATGTTTTTTTTTGTGTTGTTGTAGAAGCCGACCAGACCCAGGAGCCCAAAGAGGAAAAAAGCGAATTTTTTGTTAGGACCAGCACACATGCTTGCGGTTGGCGCAGATTCTCAGTTTTTGTGTCCTGTTAATTACTGTTTTTGGCCGTTGGAGTCGTCGGAGGGAGAAAAGTCCCAAAGCACCTTGGTGAATGGTGAATGTGCTGTGAATAATCCCGGCAAAATACCCTGAAAAAAGGCGAACAAAACTTGAAGCTTCATTTTTTTTTGTACTTTACTTATTTTTACCCTGATCAATTTTCTAATATGTATGTTAGCGTCTGTGAGTGTGCTCTCAAAGTTTTAGAAAAAAGTGAAAGCAAGCTTATCACCGCTCAGCTCGCTTAAGACCCAGAAATTAAAAAAACAGTTTTTTGTTCACTCATCGTTAGCGTCTTCAAAATCATCGCTTTTCACTAATTTATTTATTATTATCCCTGCAGGTTGAATTAAAGAATAATAATTTGTTTCTGGGATGATTGTAGGTTCGTTAAAACCATGATATATTACTGGATAGGATGGAATGGTACATTTACAGGTTAAAGAATAACAATTAAAATTATAAAAAAAAAATTGAAAATCGTTTTCCAATTACATGTGTCTTCAGCATTTGTGTCATTAAAAAATCTAGTTCTTCAGATACAATCATTTTTAAAGATCTCATGTCTTTCGGGTTGTCAAACATTTTCTTCCAGATTCGTTATTGTCGTCATGAGGATTATGTAACGGAACTGCTTCTTCTGGGCAACGCCGGGCTAGCTCATAGATGCCCAGGGCGGGTTCGACCCAATGCCCGCAGTCCGCACAATAAAAATACCGATATATCGGACGTCTCGGAACTACACAAAACTCACATCACTAGAAATTAAACTCAGAAAAACGTAAACAAACAACTTTTTGCTGGACAACTTGGACAATTGGTGGCATTGATGTTTCCGCCACGACGCTCCCACCCATCCTGTGATGCCTTCGGTTTGTTGTGGGGCATCACCCGTCTCCGGCGGACCGGAGCCTATTCCAGGCGGTCTGGCGACCGGCCCATCTCCCCCAGGTAAAGTTTTTACTCAATCTTCATTTTGTAAATTTATTTGTTTACATTAATTTCTAGGTCCTTAAAACTAACATGGCAGGAGACTTAGGCTAACAATGCGGGTGCTTGTTTGTTCCGCTGGGACCTATTCACGGCGAAGCCGTGACCCTAGCCAGGGATGCGCTTGCGCCAAGGCTGCAAGAACCTCAAAGAAGTCGGCGGTTCGGCGCTTTCGCCGGCAAAAATCGCCCAAAATCTGGCTGTTTAAGAGAAAGACCCCTTTTCCTACCTAGGGTCGCTACTGGAGCTCCAAAAGAAACCACAAGGGTGAGTCTGTTTATCAACTTTATGTTTTCAACTTCTTTTTAATTCTTCTGTTTAATTTTCAGCACCTGTGTTGCACCAATTCCGGACCCGACTCCGGAAACGCGGAGGACAAGACACATAGGAACTGAGGACAAGTAAGTAAGTACAAAAACAAAGGAACTGTATAGCAATTATTAATTCTAAATTTCAGCAGGATTCGGCGCTAAATGGAGCGCGGCAGAAGCTTTTGCTTTGCGGCCACGGCTCGAGAGGCCGACAAACGCCTACAAATTCGCTGCCGGTCTCGGGCGGCGCTGCTCGGAACGGACTCACCGGATCTGGATGGCCCAAAATAGATTTGGTTGATGGCGGCAACTTCGGCGGTGGCTCGGCTGCGCTCTGCCGGCTGTGGACACTGCTGTGTGACGGCTGGCCGGCGGCCCGTTGGCACTGGCTCGGCTCTAGCGGATGTTCGCTCTTCTCCCGGCACCTCCACAACAGTTGCCGGCGGCAGGTAACACAACGTGTAAAACACCAGAAATAAATATATGCCGTGGCCAGTGAGTATGTCACGGCCACGCTGTAAGGAAAATTCCTTTTCTTATTAATTTTTCTCCACTTATTATTTTCCCACACTCACGTTTTCTATTTTTCTTTCCACTACTAAAAAAAACACTTGTTGCTCCCGTTTTGTATGCTTGCTCCTACTGTTATCTTTTTCTTCCCCTACACCGCCCTATATAGCCTCGGTCCGTTTCCCGAGTTCCGACTTAGGAACCGTTTCCTCAGTGCAACGGCCGAGGCCAAGGGTAAAAAGCCCTTTCTCTTAAGTCCCTACCCGTTACATCCTACCGTTTCGCTCATTTAAGTCCCCTCCCCCTGGTCCTACCGATCCTAACCCCTATCGATATATCGATAGTTCTCCAGCCCATTCCGACTAGAAATGCAACACCACCCAAGGATTTTGAGAGATGATACTGGATCACGGCGGCTCGACAAGATCATTGGGAGCATTTGGATATGAGGTCTCCAGCGCAGTTCCGTTCGGTGCCCAACGCGGGGCCCACGCTTAACATATGATTTCGATGTCCTGTTCTTGTATACTTTGTTTGTCCTTTATTCCAGATCAGATTCGAATATCTTTGGCGTGGTAAACGCCCAGACTCCGGCCTTGCATGTCCTCCAGCTCATACGCCTTGTTGCCCACGGCCTTCACCACTCTGGCTTGAGGAATTTCCTGGCAAACTTGGCATTGAAATGCTTCCCAAAGTCACTGAGGACAAAGTTCCGGCGATATACCTCTTGACCTGGCTTCGCGACGAGCATTCTGGCCCTCTGGTCATATCGCTGGCGACTGCGATCGTACGACGTCTCCAGACTCTTCCGCACCTTCTCCTGGATGACCGGAAGCTTGTCCGCTGTCGGCATTCCAGACATCTAATGGTCGCACAGAGACTTCAGCTTCCTGGCCAGGTGGTAGCTGGATCCATGAAGGAACATGTGATGTCCAAAAATAGTGAAAAATGGAGCTTCTCCCGTAGCCGAGTGGACTGCATTGCGGATGGCCACCTCAATTTCGGGTAAGTAGGCATCCCACTCCCGATGGTCGTTCGCCAAAGAGCCACGGATCGCCGCCAGGACACTTCGGTTTACCCGCTCCGCTGCGTTGCTCTGGAGAGAATAGATCGGGGTCTTTATGTGCCGGATTCCGAAGCTCTCCATCGCCTCCTCAAAGATCTTCGATGTGAACTGCCGCCTGTTGTCTGAGTGCACCACCTCCGGTACTCCAAACTTGTAGAAGACCTCTGTAACGCGGAAATCTACCACATTCGAGGCTGTTGCGTCTCTCATGGCCTTCAAGAATGTGTACTTGGAGAAGTGGTCCACCACAATTAAGATCCAGGCGTGCCCCTTCTTCGACCTCGGATACTTTCCAAGGAAGTCGACGTACAACTTCAGGAATGGCCGCTCCGTCTGTACCCGCTCACCGATCCCGACCATCATCCGGTGGTTCGGCGCCTTTGACTCCTTGCAGACCTGGCATCCACGCACAAGCTCGCGCACCTGCAAAACAATCCCAGGCCAGCAGAAATGCCGCCGCAGAATCGCCAGCGTCTTCACCATTCCGCCGTGAGCTGCCTTTGGGTCCGTATGCGCTCGCTCAATCAGGCTGTGGGTTAGACTCTGTGGTATCCAGAGCTTCCACGCCGATCCTTCCACCTCGTCGTCCAAGATTGTCGGGGAGACTCGCTTGAAGATGAGCCCGTCCTCAATCCTAAGGTCCGGTAAGTTATCCGCATTCTCCTCTACTTCTCGAACTTACTCCTGGTACTCATCTCCAGCAAACTCGGTGGTCTCAAAACCCAGAAATTCCGTCGGATCCACGGAGATCTTCTCTACGCACCGCGAAAGCGTGTCTGCCACCACGTTCTCGCTGCCCTTCCGGTGCTCGCTGGTGAAGTTGAACCCCTGGAGCTGCAACGACCATCTGGACAGGCGTCCTGACAGGTCCATCATGGACATCAACCATTCAAGGCTCGCGTGGTCCGTGATGCACGTGATCCTCCACATACGGACGGAACTTCCGGATCGCCACGAGAGCTGCAAGGCACTCTTTCTCGGTGACGGTGTAATTCACCTGGTGCCTGTTCATCTTCGCCGAGAAGAAGGCAATCGGCTGCTCCTGGTTGTTCTCGTCCTTCTGGAACAGAACCGCTCCAACGCCAATGTGCGATGCGTCGCACTGGATGTAGAAGTGCCTGTTTAAGTCTGCGTGCACTAGGACCGGTGCCGTCGTCAGGGCCATCTTCAACGCCACGACAGCCAGCTGCGCCTCTAGACTCAAAGAAAACTTCGTGTCTTCTTGAGCGCTTCGGTGAGCGGTGCTGCTAGCGTCGCGAAGTTCTTGACGAAGCGCCGATACCAGTCAGCTGTTTCTAGGAAATCTCGCACCTCCTTCATCGACCTCGGCTCAGGCATCCTCCGGATTGCTTCCAGGATCCATGCGCAAACGACCTCCACCTACTATAAAACCCAAGTAAGTCAACGACTTAAAACCATAGCTCGCAAATAACGAATGACCGATTCGTGCGATCGTAAAAAAAGGTTTTTTTCTTAGAATTGAAGCGAAGACTCTAAGAGCAACCGATTGACTTGCTTTTATAAAAATTATGCTCACGATCAGCTGACAAGCTGTTTTTTTCATTCTCTTTTGCTTTGCCCATTTACGGTTCTTTTGATCTTGAACGAAGAGTCAAAGGTTTTTTGCGCATGTATGTGTGTATGTGAAGTTTCCTTCGCAAACACACAAGTGTATGTGAAGTTTTATGCATTCTTCGCGTCAGTTTGCTGTATGAATTTTCCTTTTATCTGAACATTAAACTTAAACTTATTAAACTTAATTCTGAATAATGGATTAACAGATAACTTCATTATTTGTTTCATTCAGGCTTAAAATTTCAAGAAGACCTAACGTCCAAAGAAAACAAATTACCGAAAAAATATCATTTGCGGAGACCTTTTCAGTGAATCGTCACCTCGTATCGATCATCGGTAAGAGAGCTTTAAAAGAGCGCGCCTTTGCAACAGCTGAAAGTAAAGCAATAAACAGAAAACCGAAAAAAAGAGAAACGACGTCGGCTGTTTAGACCGAGAGCGAGGATGCATACTTTTTTTCTGTTTTTAGCGCAAGTAGAGCGTAAGGAAAAAAACGGTCAACACTTATTTGCAAGCTATGCTTAAAACCGAACTTTGATTTGCTCAGGCCGATTGTTAATCCTGCTTCCCTTAGGCATTCGGCCACTCGTCGCAGGTAACGAAAGTGCGTCTCGACGTTGGATCGGATCTCGGCTGGGATTACTCGATCCATGAGTCTCACCAACCGCTGCGCCGCATTGCAGAGTCCGAACGGCATCACCCTGAACTGGTAGAGAGGCCGACCAGGAACTGTGAATGCGGTCAACTCCTTGCTTTTCTCGTCCAGCTCGATCTGCCAGAACGCGAATTTCAAATCCACGCTGGAGATGAAGTGCGTTTGATCGATTCTGAACAGGATTCCATCGATACTAGGCAAGGGGTAAGCGTCCTTAACGGTCACGTCGTTCAGCTTGCGAGCGGCTAAGCAAAATCGATCCTTTCCAGGCCTTGAAACCACCGTCGTCCGATTGCTCTAAGGGCTCTTGCTCTCCTCGATGACTCCCAGGGCCAGCATCTTGTCGACTTCGTCCTCGACCACCTTCTGCTTCGCCGGAGACATCGGATACGGCCGATCCTTAATAACATTCGCGCCTTCAACCAGCTCGATGGTGTGCCTCTCCAGGCTGGTGGTTCCCAAGCCATCCTTCTCAAAGGTGAGGAACTTCCGCTTGATCTGCTCCTGCTCCCGGGACTCAGCTGCGGATAACGTCCAGGATTCGGGGTCCATCTTCTCTTCGTCGTCATCCTCCTGGTCAGGGTAGTGCTCCATCTCCCTGGCGTGGATCTCTTCCGCCTTTTTCAGGCCTCGAGTCGAGACTTCTCCAACTACGGCTGGAGCCAGGCCAAACGTCCGCCAAAAATCGACGCCGAGATACGCCGGCTGCTCCAGGTACGGACAAAGATAGAAAAGAATGTTTTCTACCCTTCCCTTGTACTCCACAGGTAGCTGAACTCGCCCGATGGTCGACCGATCCTCGCCTGCGGCAGTACGCACCACCGAGAAGTATCTCTGGACCGGCACCCCCAACGCCTCAACCAGTTCTCTGCAGCCTTTTCCAAGCAGACTGGCACTCGCTCCGGTGTCTAACAACCCGGTCAGCTGCCGACTCACGGGTTTGATCTCGGCGAAGGGTCTGGGATCCTGGATGCCGCCTCGCTTGACCGCAGCAACGACTTCTCGGCGTTTCACCCGCCATTTTTGAAAGCGATCCCGAGCTTTCCGCACCGTTCGGGAAACCTTTCGCATGCCACTCAGCTCGAAAGACCGGTTCCTTATCTCTAAATATAGCCGCATGCGCTCTTCATAGGGTAAGTACCTTAACCTAGCGTTACCAGCCACTCCTTCCTTTTCCAGCCCTTTTAATTTCTCGCGAGATTCCTCGCTGGACAAGTTCTTCCCGATATCACCTCGCCCAGCCGCCCGTTTTCCGCGCACTTGGGGCATTTTGGCGCGACGGTGTCGGCCTTCCTACATCGGAAGCAGAACACCTTCGTCAGCTCCTGCTCGCAGTCCCGGAAACCATGGTCCATGGCTCCGCAATTCCAGCAGCCGGCTCGGAAGGGATTCCTTGGCCTCTCCCGGACTTCTTCAACTTCTACAAGGTAGTCCTCCTCGTCTGCCTGTTCCGGAACAACCGCCTCGCTGACTCGGTTCCTGTCTCCGCCTGCCAGGTAGCGCGTCGATGGAGGGAATTGGGCCCGACGCCTGCGTCCGAAGCTGCGCTCCACCTCGATGCTCTCCTGCCGCAGCTCATCCACCGTGAGTAGCTCCATGGCGTACACAAAGCGCGCGATACCCTCTCTCAAACCCTTCTTCATCACCTTCACCAAATGCCGCTCTGGCATTGGCTTTTTTAGGCGAGAAGCCAGGGTCTGCATGGCGTGCAGGTAATCGTCGACGCTCTCTCCGGGCTGCTGCTCCCGCTGCAACAGAAGATGCATCCGCTGGTGCTCCGTCTCATGGCTTTGGAACCTGTCCAGCAGAGCTCGGCGTAGCTGGTTCCAGTGGTCTATCCGGTGCTGCTGCACGTGCATCCAATACCACTTCAGAGCCCGCCCCGACAGCAACGTATGGAAGTTACGCAGAACTTCGGACCACGGACAGCGAGTTTGCCTCTGGAGGTACTCCAACCGAACCAGGAAGCCCTCGACATGGTTCCTCTCGTCCTCGCCACTGAACGAGACGTTCCAGCGCTCCACTTTGGTGTAGTGGGGACTGCTTCCCGCGTCCCAGTTGACGTATGCCCGCTCGTCTCGGAACTCGCCAGCTCTGCGGTCCTCCACCCGCCAGTTCCGGCCTCCGCCGTCGTCTCTACGCATCTCCTCGGTCTCCGTTGAAAAGCCTGGAATGCTGCTGGACGCCTCAAAGGGATGCGGTGCCCTCATGGGCGGCTTCGGTGGAACCTGCGGAGGTGCCCTCACTGCTTGCCCACTGGCGGTCTGAAGCTACGGGGGGCCGCTTCGTGAGTGTCCTTCAGTGCCGATCGCACCACCGGAGGTAGCTGTTGCGGTCGTCTTGCTGGAAGCGGCTGCTGCTGCTGGACCGGGATCACCTCGGGATCCTGCGGGTAAGTATGTGACGGCCTCAGCACCTGGATCATCATCTGCATCATTTCCAGGAACCCGGCTCGCAACTCTTCCCGCAAAGCTTGGCCGATTCCAGCCTCCTGGGACTTTCGGTGTGTCTCCGCTGCCTGTGCCAGGGCGAAGTTCACCGCCGACTGGATCGTGGAATCCACGGGTGGAGCCTGGAAACGGACCTCCTTCGGCGCAGGATCCACATCCAACAGCTGGTCGGCTGCTGTCCCGATCGCCTCAAAATCCCGCGATTTTGGATGGTTCTGCTCCTGCGACTGCTGTTCTGGCTGTCTTGACGGGGGTGTCCTCATCAACCCCATAGAAAATCGCGGCGGTGCGTGCCCAATAGCCTCCTCCACATCCGTGGACCATGTTTCGTCCTCTTCATGGGATGAAGGACCTTTCGACCTAAGCTTATAATCGTGTCCTTTCTCTGCCATTATTACCAACTAACAAATTTGCTAACGATAACTACAAAACAAAAAAATAAATAAACACCTAATCACGAAATAAATAACCCACGATAACTAAAACAATATGTAGAGAAATTAAATAAATAAAAATGCCAGCATTAAATAAATAACATGCGATAAATAATATAAATATGCAATAAATAAATAAATAAACGAATAAATAAATAAATAAACGAATAAATAAATAAATAAGCAATAAATCAATAAATATCGACAAGTAAATTAATGCTGCAAATAAATAAATAAATAATTTCTTATAAATACCCTTTGCCTAATTTTCTTTTCCTAATATTTTCAGGGGAGATGGAGCCGATCAACCGCCGGTGGACTCCGTGCCAGACTTCTTGTGTCTTCAATTCGTCCAAGTTTTCCCTACTCTGGCCGTTCGTCAACTGGACTAACTTTCCGCTGAAAGTCGCCAGTTAAGGACATCGGCCTTCCGCACTATCTCATAGGATTTTCCTTGATGACTGTGGCTTGAGGTGGTCCAAATTGTGATGGTCGTGCAGCGCGTAGTGAGTCCTGCGGGTCACGATCCCACCTCCAAGATGATCCCAAAAGCCACAACCACCAGGAAAACCCAAGGATCTGCACATTAATACATTTAAACAATTAAACAAACTACATTACTTTAATAAATAAATAAATAAATAAAATGTATCCTCTATATCACAGTTTTTATCAGTGCTCTTTCCGTACCACTTGCACGGATCTGTGGCCCGAGGGATGCAAATCCGTCGTTTGCACGCCCGGATGCCACCTCCTCGCCACAGCAAGAGCACTGCGACCTGTGCCCGGGAGCAATTGTCCGCTTCTATCGGACTAAGCCTCCCGTCCTGACATAGAAGGGGAAAAAGGAAAACAAAAAAAACAAATGTACAACAAAATTGCCTACGCCTTGACCACCAGTCGCCATGTCCTCGATGCAGTTGCAGGCCATAACATGGCCTAGCAAGCCACCGATCGCAGGGGCTGGATGGTAGAGGACGTGGCCCGACAAGATGTCGTCATCCCGCTATCCTTTTATTTGTTTTTGGTTTGGGCGCCATATTGTTACGGAACTGCTTCTTCTGGGCAACGCCGGGCTAGCTCATGGATGCCCAGGGCGGGTTCGACCCAATGCCCGCAGTCCGCACAATAAAAATACCAATATATCGGACGTCTCGGAACTACACAAAACTCACATCACTAGAAATTAAACTCAGAAAAACGTAAAAAAACAACTTTTTTACTGGACAACTTGGACAATTGGTGGCATTGATGTTTCCGCCACGACGCCCCCACCCATCCTGTGATCCCTCCGGTTTGTTGTGGGGCATCACCCATCTCCGGCGGACCGAAGCGTATTCCAGGCGGTCTGGCGACCGGCCCATCTCCCCCAGGTAAAGTTTTTACTCAATCTTCATTTTGTAAATTTAATTTTTTACATTCATTTCTAGGTTCTTAAAACTAACATGGCAGGACACTAAGGCTAACAATGCGGGTGCTTGTTTGTGCCGCTGGGACCTATTCCCGGCGAAGCCGTGACCCTAGCCAGAAACACAATTCTTTTCATTTTTTAATATAAATTTCACTTTCTTAATTTATTTAATAATTTCTATTGTTTCTCATCAACACTTGTTGAACGAGTAGTATTTATACAGAATTGTGATTGAGCTTAAATACGTTACGTGCAAGTACTATATAGACTTGAAGTGAACTTATATGCTATTTAGATTTTGTATTTATAGATTTGAGCTTATAAGCTATAAAACTTTGTTTTTTTCCGGTTGTTGTTGTTCTTGTTAACGCTATCTCCAGTCCTCTCTTTCAATTGATTGTCATGTGATATGTTTGGTTATAGTCGTTGATGTCTTCGTTGAGTATAATATCAGATAGAGAACTGGGATTTTTTGGAACTACAACTGTCTCAACCTCTCCGTTTGCTAATAACCGTTCAACTGTCTTAGTTTCTAAATATTGCATACAATCTATTTTTAAAGATTTTCTTTCATAATTGATTTTATACAAACAACGAACTGATATAGCCGTAGCTTTATATTTTAGATAAAAATGTCTATAAAATGGATTTGTTGCATTCAATATTCCTCCAATTAAATTCTCTTTGTTAATAAGATTTGATTGAAACAATTTAAATGCATCTTCTATCGTAAAACTATTATCATCAGCATTAGAATAATCATAAGAATCATCATTAAAATATTCAGTTGTTGTTAATATTGTAGTTGTCATCAATTCTGTATTTAATGTTTGCGTCATCAACTCAAATGAAAGGTTTACTTTAAACAACTCATTGTTCGGTAAAGTGATATTAAATTCTATGCTTTATGTATTTGTACTAATATTATTCAATACAACAGAAGGATCCGGATTACAGCTTGGGGAATAAAAATTAAAAAAACAAAATAAGAGCGGAAATTATTAGTGGCAGTATTTTTTTTATCCGTTGTGATATAGTTTTTCCGTCGAAATCTGCGGTATTACTGACTGCTACTCTCAAATAATTCTTCTCTTATAATATTTTTCGAACCTCGTTCGTTAGGGTTGAATATTCAAATAATTTAGATGTTAGATAAGGAATATATGTTAATGTTTTTATATCAATTGGTCCACTTTTCACTGTTTCATTTTGGTGATTTACATCTATAACGATTATCGGTGCTATTTCTTTATATTTATCAAGCGATAATAGCGGATGTGGCCCACAACCATAATAACTTTTTTGAAAATTAACATACATATCATATAAAAGAGCAAATTAAAGTTTCCCTTTTCAATTTGTAAAAAGTTATCCATCGACCATCCATAATTCTGATATATCATTTCTTGATTGTTATTAATGGATAAGTAATTTTTTAAATCCTTTGTTACACCCAAATGTCGGGTTCGATCAATTTCAACACCATTCAATTCATATCGTACTTCATTAAATAGATAAGCCATACAGTTATTCAATAAAGTCACTTTGGTTGTAACTGAATCATCAATATTTGTGATATGTCCTTGAATGTGTAGAAAACTTTCACTTGGTAAAATAATTTTATCTGGATTTTCTATTATAATTCTTATCTCATCGTTGTTATCAAATGAACGCAAATAATATGTATAACTATGATAGTCCTTCTTAATTATTGAATTATCAATAGTGGGTTTCTCTAATACATTAAGTATATGTGTCATTTTTATAATTTCTTCACATTGAAACCTAAGTTCAATAAAAATTCTTTATTTTGCTTGGTTAATGGTTTTAGTTGTTCTTGTATGTCTGATTTGTTTTTAAAGAAAGTGAAGGTGGATTTAATGAGCATCACCTTTTATAGTTGCTAGCGTTGATAGCGTTGATGTTATTGTTATTGTATATAATCATTATTTTATATAGGTTTCAAATGCAATCGAATAGTAATTCTTTCACCACGAAAATTAATTAGCTTGTCGTTTTGATCAACGATTTGTAAAGTTAATGAATGTATTTGTTGTGTGTTCACTGGTAGATATATAACATTTTGTGGTTCTCAGTTATTTTATAACCAGGACTAACGACAAGGGCGAACTGATGCAAAGTGTGTGCTGTTTCATTATTTATATATGATCCTGTTATAATATTACATTGTACAAATATACTATTGATTTTTGTAATATCAATTGCTTTATCTGAAGTGTGTTTTACATTAGGTTCCAATATATTTGCTGTAAAACCAAGCAATTGTCCAATTGTTTGGGGTTTATTGAAATAGATTGGATCATTTGATGAAAAAATTTTCTGATTGCAGAGTATTGTAGTTTGGATATAGATAAAATTTAAATTTAGGATTTTCATTAGTTTCATTTCTTTTGTTTTCTGTTAATTTATTATATTCATCTGTCAACAGTTCGCTAATATCATTGATTTCATATGAAACAACTGGAATTTTTATCACATGTTTGCCAATGTGAAATAGGTTATTTTCAATGTCAACATTTGGAATCGAATTGTATGTGTCTAAACTTATTAAACCACACTGATAGTTTTGTTTCAGTTCAATTGGTGGAAAATAATCTGCAATAAGCACTGATGTATCACCTGTTAGCGTTAATGTAATTGACATCTTAACGTCTCACAAACAAATGATGAGTTAATAGTATTTTACATAGGCATATGATTTCAATTTGATCCATGAATTGTGTTCTGATGAGAGTCCTAACCATTTCACAAATACCAAACCATTTCGACGTCTGCCCAGCAGACAATGAAGCGGACCTAAGCGGAAGGATCCGACAAATGTCCGCAAAAATATTAAATACGGACAAAGAATAGGAATTTCAGCATTAGGTTCACTAAATGCTCAAAAACGGACACTAAAACGGAGGACACTCGGAACTTTTGCGTACCTCGTAAAATGGCCGTTATAGTCTCGCTGACGGACTCTAAAACGTACAGTGAGCGGGCAAAAAGCAGATTTACCGCAATAGGTTTGCCTAATTATTAAAATCTGACCCGAAAACGGACGCTAAAAGGTCCGAGCACTGGGACCCGTGCAAGTGCCGCAAATGTCCCGCTAACGGACACTGAAACATAGAGTGAAAGGGCAAATAGCGGATTTATCGCAATATGTTTGTTTTTTTTTTTTTACTGCCGAAAGGGTGTGATTGAGTGTTTTGCCAGAACGTTTTGGGTGTTGCACTATACGGTCGCAGGTCATTTTTTGTATACACATGATTATAATCATGATTATCTTTTCTACTACCCAGTAGACAAAATCTTCGTAAATAATATTACAATCGGACGGTTTGCGGATTTCAGGCGGACAAAACGTCCCATTTCAGACTCAAGAACGATAATAAAGTTAATCACCTGTCCTGGGGTTTGTGGCAGCAAAACCAATTATTTTCGGAACCCAAAGAAGATACGTTTGCGGACCTTTTGCGATATCATTAACTGAACCGGAATAGGTACCATTTGAGATACTTATTTTTATTTTATTTATAATTTTACTTCATTTTTATTCAAAGTTTTATTCTTCTTGAAACATCAATAGTTTCAGTCTTTGTATTATTTTTTTGTTACTCGGTCCTGCACATATTGGACATGTTATTGCGAGATAAATTATTATAAGTAAATTATTATTTACAAATATACACAAAAATGTATATTACCTTTGATGGCTGATGTTATCAGCATTCCTTGAATGCAACTTCTTTCCTTGAAAATAAGCAACAGGAACGTCGTTGACGGCTTGATAACAAGAAATGTATTCTGCATAAAAAAACAATATTAGTATTAACATTTTTATTTTTACAAATGCTTTATTACTTACCGTTGAAAACACATGCACTTTTCTTGAAATTTTGAGCTCACGTCCGTACTATTCGCTGGTCAAAATCGAAAGAGACGCGTTGTCCTATGTACACACAAAAATTCCACAAGCCAGAAGAGTTAAGCGACAAGCTACATATTAAAAGTAGCGGTTCATTAGAAGAAAACAACAACTACAACGCGGTGACGACGACGTTCGCCAAACGTGCGACAAGGAAACGATGTAAGAATTGCCGATTTCTGTTCGTTTCAGTGTCCGTTAGCGGGACATTTGCGGCACTTGCACGAGTCCCAGTGCTCGGCCCTTTTAGCGTCCGTTTTCGGGTCAGATTTTAATAATAAGGCGAACCTATTGCGGTAAATCCGCTTTTTGCCCGCTCACTGTACATTTCAGTGTCCGTCAGCGAGACTATATTGGCCATTTTACGAGGGACGAGTGTCCTCCGTTTTAGTGTCCGTCTTTGAGCATTTAGCGAACCTAATCCTGAAATTCCGATTTTTTGTCCGTATTTAATATTTTTGCGGACATTTGTCGGATCCATCCGCTTAGGGCCGTTTCATTGTCTGCTGGGTAGGTACGTATTTGGAAATTTAGTTTTCATCAACTCATATTCATAAAATCCACCTTCAATAGCATGAACTTGATAATCTTCTAATACATATGTAATTGGGTTGGTATTTTGAATTGACTTGATTTTAAATATTTTAGTTGTCCAATTGGGTGTATAACCTTTTTCAAATAAAGTTTTGTACTTACTCACACGCACAAAATTATTAATTTGAAATTTTGGTTTATATGTATTTTTAAAATGATTATAATCAGTATTGAGAAGAAATTTTTCATTTATTGGTGTTACATCATTTAGTGTCATCTTAATGGTTCGATGATATGTATTATTATATTTTGCAATTAGCATCTTGTACATGTTTATCTATCTATAGCTTCCCTGATAACTGAACTCTTTCCACATCATTTGGTTTATTGTTCTGTTGAATCGTTCAACTATACTTGCTTTTAAAGTGCTATATGTTGAATAATGATTTATATTATTCAATTTATTCAAATTTTGAAATGACTTATTAAAAAATTCTTTACCATCATCTGTTTGCAAGTTTTTCGGTTTTTGTTGTGTGTTATCGAAAATGCTTTTCATATTTTTCATAACGGCGTCTCCTGTCTTATTTTTAATAGCTACACCCCATGCTTGCTTTGAAAACGTGTCAATAACAGTTAAAAGATAACGATAGCCATCATTGAATGACTCATAGGGTATCATTTCAACTAAATCTGCTTGCCATAAATCATCAATTCCTTTCAGTATAACACGACGTCTTATAAAGTTTTTTCGACCTTGTTTATGTAACTCCTCGATGATTTGTCTTTTATCTGCATTTATCATATCCACACTCATTTTGATTTTTCTGATTTTTAATATTTAATAATGGGAAACCTTATTTTAATTTTTTTTACTTCTTCTTCTTCGATTTTTGATAAATTGATTAAATGAAAAATTGAATCTTCAAGTCTTTTAATATTATGTTGTAATTCTTCTATATATTTATCATAAATAATTTTTGAATATTCATCAATCGTTTGTTTTATGAAAGCAACATTACCCTCAATATCACCCTTAAGAGTTGTATTTAATTTAATGATTTCACTTTTTATAATGTTTATTTCTTTTCTTAAGTTTGCAATATCTACTTCAGTTTTTTGTTGTTGCTTAGAAACATATATTTTTAGTTTGGTAACGTTTGTTGAATTTGTTTCTGAATAGCTTTCACCAAATTTGTTAATTTTACTTATTATATATTACATTCGCTTCTTTTAATTCTTCTATAATAGACACAATTTCGTTTTTACGATTCTTATTACCAGCTGTCTTAGAAGCCAATAGTAAACGTAATCTATCTATTAACTCATTTGGATCATTCCAATATCTATATTCTGGATCCTTTTTTAAGTAAAATAGTAAAAAAGTAAATAGACCTCCACCACCGATAGATTCTAATTTGGGTTTGAATAAATTTCTTATAATATGCCTATATTTAAACGATTTTGTACCTTTGACTTGTAAATTAGGCAGATATTCTCGCTTATGAGCATTGGTTTTTAACACAATTTGTTTCTTAATTTTTTAGATCTTTTTTTGAATAATACATTGGTCTCTTATGAAATAGCAATTGAAATAGACCAGGTGACAATTTCCATTTTACTTTATCAATAAAAATCGCATCGTTATTATATTTTAACTTACTATTCGCATAATATCAATGACCATTTTTTCTTATATTTAACCCATACAACATATCTAATTGTTTTTTATGTTTTAATAGCTGAATGTAATTTAAAAACATTGATTTATTTGAAGCTTTTTTTTAGAATTGATTTGTTTTTTTTTTATTAAAATAAACATCATCGAGGCTGGCGAAAATCCTCCAACTAAACCATCCACGAGGGACGCACCGGGGAGCAAGCGGCGACGCGGGCCTAAGGTGGTAGGCCCTCCCCAGAAAGCGAAGAAACCCAACACGAAGCCCGCCAAAGTTCGTGAGGTGACCAAACGACACTTGATCGTGGCACTCATTGATAGAAGCGATGAAAATGGAAACCATCGTGGATGCTGCCCAGGGAATGACGCTGGCCGAGACCGACGAAGAAGAAGGCGGTGACCTGACGCTGGCAGTCAACCCGTCAAGTGGAGGTGAGCACGGTACCCATGACACTCAGGGTGCTGCAGCTCAACCTTCATAGAAGCAAGGTCGCCTCGGCGGAACTCCTGATAGCCATGGAGCAAGGGTCCGCCGATATAGCTTTAGTCCAAGAGCCTTGGATTGTATCTGGCAATACCGTGGCCGGACTGAAATCCTTAAACTACAACGTGTTCTATTCACCATAGGTAAGCAGAAATAGAACCGCCGTACTTGTACGGAAGGGTCTACACGTTAACTTATGTCTCATTACAGCTCTGATGACCTGACTGTAGTGTTGCTAGAGAGCGAGAAGAAGCGCCTGCTGGCAGCCTCCTGCTACATGGCACACGACAGGACGGCCCCACCCGAAGAACTCAGGAGCGTGGTAGAAGCCAGCCCGAACGACCAGCATCTGATTGTGGGTGCAGACGCCAACGCACACCACTGCGTGTGGGGGAGCCCCGACATAAACGACAGAGGTGAGTCACTCTTAGACTTTATACTTACTACTAACCTATCCATAGCAAACGTGGGGGAGGAACACACCTTCGTAGGCCCCACCTCCTCGAATGTGCTGGATTTGACACTCGTAAGGGGGCAGGTTACTATGGTATCAGAATGGAGAGTCCTTGAGAGACCATCCTTCTCAGACCATAAGTACATACAGTTCCAGTACGAATTTGAACACTTTCCTAAACCAGCAGTCTTCAGAAACCCCCGGAATACCGATTGGGAAAGTTCAAGAAGACTATTACGACAAAGCTCTCGGCTTCTCCGGGTAGAGTAAATTCCGCGGAAGACATAGAAAAGTCCCTAGAGACCCTCTCCAAAGAACTACTAGATGCATACCACGCATCATNGCTCAACCTTCATAAAAGCAAGGTCGCCTCGGCGGAGCTCCTGATAGCCATGGAGCAAGGGTCCGCCGATATAGCTTTAGTCCAAGAGCCTTGGATTGTATCTGGCAATACACACCTTCGTAGGTCCCACCTCCTCGAATGTGCTGGATTTGACACTCGTAAGGGGGCAGGTTACTATGGTATCAGAATGGAGAGTCCTTGAGAGACCAT
>VNJS01005749.1:0-14033 GCA_008042575.1 Drosophila watanabei | reverse complement strand
GCATGACCAAGCATATTTAAAACGGGAAAAGCATATTAAATTCACAATTGACACGTTTTGTGCTCATATTTTGCGGGATACAAAAATATAAATTTATTTGATTTTATTAAAATAAATAATATATTCGCAATATTTAATATTAATGATTTAAAATCCGAAATCGACAAAATTATCTTGTTAAATAAACATAGCGAAAAAGTTAAAGTGCTTCCAAAAAAGACCGGTAAAAAAATAAGCCCCCTTCATAGCGCTTTTCTTGTGAAGTTGAACGGATTTTGTAATGTAAGAACATTAAATGAACAAAAGTGCGCATACAGGTACATTTACAATAATTTATTTCTTGCATTTGGACGTAGCTATTGGTATTTAATAATATTTTTTTTTATCTTTAGCTAATTTTATTCATAGTCTAGCTTATTCGAGAGCTCATCACTGAAAACTAAAGGGACTGCGTTAGGTGCAGAAAAAAATACAGAAAGTGTGACCGTAATCTGGGTGATGACAAGAAAGACAATATTTGAATATATTTTTATAACGACTTTTTTAAACGTTTTTAATCAGCTTTTGACTGCTTGTTCCGGGCGATCGAGATGACAACACCAGAAACATTGAAATATATGTATTAATAGTGGCTAGGATTGCTTAAAAGTGAGTGTATTTGAAAGCGCAGTAACTTCGTAAATTTTAATTATGTTCGGTTAAAATAAATTTGTAAATGTACACAAATAAACAATAAATATATGTTAAGAAATTCAAAATTCTGTCCTTTAGTCGAGCGGAGATACGAATTTTTGAATTATAGTCTAAAAACGGCTTAAACTTCAAAATGATCCTTGTCAAATTCAATTATCAGTAACAGATTTATTTATTTATACATTTATTTATATTTTTCTCTCCAATTGGAAGTGTTTAAAAGCAAAACATAGACTATTTGTGATTTCTTTTTAAAATTGAAATGTAGGAAAACTAGTAACATACAAAAATAGTACAAAAACACATTTATTCTATGTATTAATCCATTGTATTACATATTTCTTATTTTACTAAAATGATCGTTATAAAACGCCACATATTGCATAAGTTTGATTATAAAAATTACATTTTAAAATACATACTATTATTATTATTAAAATTTACACTAATTGTTGATAGTTAAGCGTTAACATCAGTTGTACAGAATGTAAGCATTAGCATAATGTTGTTGGCAAATTAGCAGAAATTTTAACATGCTAACGCTAAAATTTCTTTATTCTGGCAACATTGGTTGCTGAACGCTGTTAAATGGGCAGCACTGTATGCTAATCGCTGTTAAATGGGCAGCACTGGATGCTGAACGCTGTTAAATGGGCAGCACTCGATGCTTCACAGCTTCCAGTGCTGCCCATGTTTTGATCCAGCATCCAGTGCTGCCCATGTTTTTCGATTCAGCATCCAGTGCTGCCCGACTATTGCGAATAGCTTCAGCAGAGTTTCCATCCATTACTTATCAAAGTTAGCAACCCTATTATGACGGCTTATAACAGTTTATCTGTCACCTACAGCTCTGGCCCAGTGCTGGCACTTTTTCGCTGATAAAAAAGCTAAAGAAATTCTTTAAAAGTGGCTTGTTTTTAGCCAAAGAGAGTTAGAAAACTAAAAATATAAATTTTATAACACAGGCCGATAAAAAAAACAAAGTCAAGGAATCGGAGTATACTTGTCCAAAGGAAGCGCGAAATAGAATCCTATAAGTCAGGTTTTTGAGTTATTTCGCCTTGAAAGTGTACACATATCCCTTTTATTTTTGTACTTTTCAGGTGTTAAAACTTCAATTCGGAGATGCTGTCGGCCTGTGTAATAGACAGCATACATTTTGGAAATTCAACTGAAAACAGGAAATAGGTGCTGTCTTGACCTAGAACATTTAGTCAGTTTATTATATATAATTTATATGCATAATATACCGCACACGAGACTGGGAAAATAGCTAAATTGGCAACACTGCTCTGGCCCCTATAAATACAGCTGCTTCCGTGGATTTTTTTTTAGATTTTGTTTTCTTTCGACGGAATTGCACGCAGGCAGATAAACACATACAAGTTTAAATATTAGAACATAGAGTATTTGACGAAACAAAGCAAAAACAAACTAAATATTCATGAAATTATAGCGAGCGGACTAGTTTCTCCGCGGAAAAGTTATTCGGAAAGTGACAGGAAAGAAAAAATTGGGCAAAGTGCCGTTTAACTAGTGTCAGTGTGAGTGAGAGAGGGAGCACAGAGCAGAGCGGAGAAGAGAATAATAGAGAGAATTAAAAAGCATAGTTTAGCCATGTCGACGGTGGAATCCTCCAGTTCGGCGGTGCAGCAGCCGCCTTCCTCGACGCTCCCGCTGCTGGGCGACTCCGTGATGCAGGCCTCCACTTCCAGTGCCAGTTCCTCCTCCTCGTCCGCCTCCTCGCAGGGCGGCGGGCAGGGTGGTAACAACGTAGTGGGCGTGCCGCTTGATACCCAAAGCAGCGGCGAGCCGCCCTCAAAGAAGCAGTTGCTCGATGGGGCGTCGAGCAGCTCCGGGGTCGGTGGCAGCGGCGGTGGCGGCGGTGCCTCGCTGTCGAGCGCCGCCGCTGCAGCTGGAACGCACGAGAAGCTGGCCTACCGCATCTCCACAGCTCTTTGCTGCGCCGTCTGCCTGGATCTGCCCAAGACGGCCATGTACCAGGTGAGTTCTTGCAGGGAACGAACTGCGTAGTCGACGTGTCCTGTGCCCGTGCCTTCTCCTCCTGTTCGATTGAACCCCTACCCCCCTTGAAATCGAAACGAAATGAAATTCTAGCAAAGCTAGGAGAGATGCCATTCTTCTGTATACAAACAAATCGTGACAGCTCAGCTGTAAGAGTGAAACCACCACTCCACACTCCCCCATGCCTCTGGCCCCCACCACAGACAGCTGTGCGCGAGAGCGGGACGGATAGCGGGGCTGCTCTTGCACTCGCCTTGAAAACATTGCGCCGCAAGCGAGCGAGCGCAGCATAAGAGAGCAGGCTGGCCTTGTCGCACTCACGGCCAACTAATGCAGTTTTATTGCGTTTTAGAGAAACGGCTTGAAATCAACCCCTCTAACTTTCAACCGTTGCATTTGCCAGTGAATTATGGCCCCCCACCTCCTCTTTCGCTGACCCCCTTCTTTTGCGCAGTAACTTTTACTGCAGATTTTCCGTATTGCGTCATAGAAACCAGCAAACATTATGTTTAGGACTCAATTTTTTCTACAAATCTATTAAAGGGGGAGTGTGCGGTGCCCTATTTTTAGCAGCCGCAAATTAAGGCAAACAACGGGAATTCAAAGCTCTTTTTATTTTCGATGTTTGCGTATACAGTTTCCTCTCTCTCATTCATTCAGCTTTTAGGCAAATTCTCGCATTCTTTTTCATTCACGCTTATATAGGCGTCGTCGTCGTCGTCGTCATTGCTGCTGAAACTGACAATTGATTGAATTTAATGCAGAAATGCAGTGGCGGGGAAAGAGGGCTTTTGGCCTTTCAGAATGCTCATGGCTTGATTTTATATAAAGAAGACCCCCACAGACCCCCCTCCTTCTACGCCACTGCAACAGACAGATCTTTACGTAAGGCGTGTATGATTGTGTGTGTGTTGACATTGCTCTCTTTCCCTAACACACCTACTTGCTTTGAGCAGCGATAACTGCGTCATTGAAATCGGTTTTGGATTTCAGTAAAAAAGAAAATAAATGCTGACCCACACAGAAAAATATCAAATGGCAAGCGACGAAAACCCACTTTCTGTATCCCACAAAAAAACGTGACCGAAACCAAAATGAATCATACAAAATGGAGCGGAATTCGCAGAAACCCGCAGAAACTATTAATTAGCTAAAGAATCCCTGAAAAAAAACACGATTGTTTTCCTTTTTTGCATTTCCACTTCTTTTTTATGGCCCCCGCTTGTATGCATGTGTGGTATGTATGTGCCTACACACACTCGCACGCACCCTGCGATTTTTGCTCTCTGTTATTGTTTTGCTTTTGCTACGGCATTGCGTTGTTGTTGCTGCTGCTGCTGCGTCGTAATACACATGCGTTGTCTCGCTCTCTCCCACGTCGTGGCAAAATCAGCTGTTCTTGAGGCCCCTGGGGAAAATTTTGAGTTATTTCTTTATTCTAAATATTGAATAGAAAAGAGTAAAGGAAAACTACGAATTTTTGTTGATGTGTAGCAAATGCAATGCCAACAGTTTTTTTTTTGTATTATGTATTTTTGTGTGGAATCAGCTTGGTGCAGGTTGAGACCTGTGATCTGGAATAAACTCGTTTTACCAGTTTTTCTCTGCCTTAAGTTCTATGCTATGTGTACTTTTTAGGTTCTCCAACGTGCTTGTGTGTGTGTGTGTGTTTGTGTGCGGGAGAAAAGGTACAAATACCTGAAAACACACTCAAAACCCACCTGAATTTTTTGTCGTCGTCGTCGTTGATCTTTAGCGTGATTTCCTCTTTCCTTTTTTTTACCTACTGTTGACGTTCTCTTCCTCTTGGCCCATTCTCACTTATCTACAAAAACACCATCAGCTGGTTTTGTTGTGTCTGCGGCGCAAGTGCGGGCAGCAGAAGCGAGAAGGCAATAGAGTGAGAGCATAGGAGCGAGAGAATGAGAGGACGGGTGCGAGTGCGAGTGCCAGAGCGAGAGAGCGAGTAAACAATGCACATGGCAAAAAAGAGAGAGGGCGAGAGAGTTGTGATATATTTTTGTTCCGTGTGTGTTATTGTTATCGATGGGGGGGAAAAACGAGTTAAACTCCTTTGTGGTTTCGTGGATTTTCCATTAAACAATCAGATTGTTGGCCAGCAGCAGCAGCTGGTGCAGCCGTAGTTAGTCTAGGTCATAAATTGCCAATCAAAGAACACGAATTCACGGGTTCATTCAACTGCCAAGATACACAGTAAATGTGCGCTCAAATAGAGATGCTCTCAAAAACCAACTCAGATGCCAGATGCAGAGATACACAAAGAGCACACGGGGGAAAAAATGCGATTAGAGTGCACTAATAATGCAAGATCTAGTTTGTTATTATATTTGTTAGTTAATTATTGTATTTGTCCTAGTAAAATTCTAGATTTTATAGATTTTTTTGTAATCTTTTACAAGCAAGAAATATAGAAATAACACTTTTCTTGAGGTTTACTAATGTTTACAAGTTAATTTCACATAACTGAAATCACAATTAACCCAAAATCATTCAGAAAATTCAAAAATCGTATCTTACAAACCGAAGTTCTCTACTAATTTCATTATTTTTCAACATGAGATCATAATTTGCATATAAAAATAATCTAAATAAATGGAAAATATTAAAGTATACCTTTCCGTTATTCAGAATTATACGTTTACTATAGATTAAAGAGCTCAATGATGTCTTATCAGAGCTAAATTGTAAGATGCAAACAAATCAAAGGAAATTATCAAATAAAACCCACAAATTTCCCTATTTCCTACTTCAGAACATCTCTCTTTCTCTCGAGTAAACATTTTTGTACTGTGCAAAAGATATACACCCGCGTGTGTGTGTCAGTGTGCAGGCACCGAAAGAAAAAAAGTAATGAGAAGCCATTGCTTATCTCTCGAAAACTCGGCGGCTGGGTCCACAAATAGTGCTCCTTGTTGGGCCACGCTGGCTAATTCCCAAAATAGAGACAGAAATTCCAGAAAATGAGGGAAGAGAGCAGCCTGGGCCCGGCCCGGCCCGCATTCCGATTTGTAAATAAATGCATGCGGCGATGCAGATATAGTAATGTTATAATGGATTCTCTCCTCGGGGGTTACATTTCACTTCGTTGAGTCACGCTCGATCGGATCTCGACTTTGGACGCGGCATTATCTGTATACTATATGCCATGCATATATCCGTTATCGGTCCACTATAATACCAGACCTTCTCTCTCATCAATTGCTTGACAAACTCATGTCCGAGAACCAATTGAAAAACACACACATACACACGAGACACCGAATTAATTGGCATTCAAAAAAGAAAATGAAATTAACAAACAAGAAAATAAGAATAAAATGGAATTTATATTTACAAACACACATTTTATACCATATAAAGAATGCTAAATTTAAACCAGAACTTATACTTTTCATTTTGCTACAGCGCCTTATTTAGATAAACCTTAACTATCTCTCTCTGTCTATCTTAATGATTAATCTTAGTTAAGTCAACAAACTCGATTTCGTAACCTTTGTAAGCACACGCAACAAAAAACAAAAACCGAAAAAGAAAAACCTGAGATTGTAATTGTAAAAGCTAAGTACATAGAACCGATTTCATCCATATAGCATTAAAGTTAAACCCTGAAATGTATTTAAACCAAAAAAGAAAGAAAGAAAAACGAGAAAATGAATTCAATAAATTTGCAAAGAAGAGTGCGAAACTTGAAAATGCAAAATAAAACCAAACCAACAACCATAGCGTTTTTATTTCAACCATAAAATAAGAGAATATACACCAACTGGAACTCCAAAAGCTACAACACATTTTCAGACCTCTTCAGGACTCTCATCCTCTCCCACTAAGAAATCCATGTACCACACAAAATTCCCAAAAATAGACTCATTCATATTCAGAACACCACAGAAACACCACAAAAGTCACCACCCACAACACCACACACTCATTTCCACAACTCCAACAAGCTCTCTTTGCAAACAAGGCCGTATTTTTGACTAATAGCAAACTTTTTCTTCTTTTTTCTTTAATTGCAGGTTAATTATCATTCCACTCTTTTGTTTTAGTTATCAAATCTCTCTATAAACACCTGGCTTACACATGAAATTATTAAAAATCACCTTTCCCTTTCTCTTTGCTCCTTTCACTTGCAGTGCCAGATGGGTCACCTGATGTGCGCCGCCTGCTTTACCCACCTTTTGGCGGATGGACGGTATGAATTCCCTTCCTAACACCGAACTAAGAACAGGAGAATACCCATAACTCGTTCTTTTCTTTGACACCTTTCCGAATGTTCATTTATTTCCTTTATTTCCTTAGCCTACGCGATCAGATTGCCACTTGTCCCAACTGCCGCGTGGAAATATCAAAGAGCACGGCCTCCCGTAACCTGGCCGTTGAGAAGGCGGCCTCCGAACTGCCCAGCGAGTGTCAGGTATTTGCCTTAATTTACTATTATTACTTGATAATATTAATAGTTTTATTTTCTATTAGTTTTGCAACAAAGAATTCCCATACAAGTCACTCGAACGCCATGAACAACACGAGTGCCAGGAGCGTCCCACGAAATGCAAATACCATCGCATCGGTTGCCAATGGCGTGGACCCTTCCATGAGAGTATGATTGCCTTCTCCCTTACGACTTCTAAACTCTATTAATTAACCATTAAATTTCGATTGTAGCTACCGAACACGAGAGGAACTGCTTGCATCCGCAAAAGTCTGGCCACGAGGTCATGTTCGCCCTGGAGGCGCACGATGTCATGATCAAGGAGGAGAAGAAAATGTTCAACACGCTGATTGACTTGCTCAGCTACGAGAAGATTATCTTCAATGGTCAGTAATGGGTTCTAATTCCTTAATGGAATTAGAGATAAATGCGGGTTTATAAAAAAAAGACCCGCAGTTATGGTTTGAGGAATTAGTTTTCCCTTTTTCGATAAGCTAATAGGCTTGCCATATAATTTTCATTATTTAAAGAGGCTTAAAGAATGTTTAATTAAAAAAAAGCAATATAGAAAGCTAATTTTGGGAAACCGATGATAGGATAGATATTCTTCAATAACTTTATACTCTTTACAGATCTTCAGATGAAACCTTATCGAACAGACGAGTATGTCCATAAACTATTTTATGAGACGGCCCGCTTCTCGGCCTTCAACCAGCAATGGGTGGTCAAGGCGCGCATCAACAACAGCCAGCGCGATCCGCATCAGTCGAACGATCGGACCATCACCTACCAGCTAATCCTGAAGACCAAGACCAGCACGCCCATGAGCATACACTTCTTTGCGCTCAAGGGGCCCTTTTCGGATATGAAAGTTTCCACTCAGATATATCAGCATTACTTCACCGAGACGGTGAGTTAATTGAACAATGAATACATTAGAAATTTGTTAACTAAATCTATTTTGTAGAGTACCGAAAGTGATTACTATGTCCTGCCGCTGCCAGATGGCATCGGCGGCTCAGGCTCAAGTGAATGCAACCGTATGCTGGCCAACAAAGGCATTAACTTCCGGTTAGTATTGAATTCTTGATTCTAAAGTTAATTCTCTGACTCCAAACTCTTGTTTCTTTGCAGCCTGCTCATGTTTTTGCTAAACAAGTAAACACACGCGTATAAAGATTTTCAAATTTAGCTTAAGTTTGTTGTTTCAAACTCTTGAATGTGCAAAAACCCGAAAAAAGAAAAGAAAACACCTAGAGTTAGTTGATATATATATTTTCTATGAATGTATATGTTTAATTTCGCACCCAGAAAACACCCAAAAAAAAATGCCCGTCAGAATATATAGATTTCAATCAAGATTTCACGACATAACGCGGTAGGTTGTAACCCAAGTTTAGTGACGAACAATGTGTAGGATTCGCCCAAATTTTGTACATGAAGAAGAACATATATGTAAAGCCATTCTGGGGGCACTTTTTCAATAGCTACGTTAATTCTTGCTGTTCGCGAAGGTGAAATGGTGGCGCGCAAATGGATCGCAGACAAGACAGCCGATGTGTGTGTTTGACTAACGTTTTAAAATATGATCTCACAAGGAAGGAGCCAGCCACGCCCAGCTAACCCCGATCGATAATACCAGATAATACCCAATAACCAATATAATAGCTGTAGATTAACACTGCGGACGCATCAAGGACCTTCGAGTTCACAGCTCCGCATTCTCACTGTAAGAAGGACAACACCAAGTTCGAAACTCTAAGCCCGGCATACATATATCTACGATACATATATTATGATGTAGCTCTAGATTACAAGAATCACACACAAATGGCAAAAAAATAACAAAAGCAGAGGCCCAAAAACAATACAAAACTCGAGTTCACATTCAAATCTTGTCTAATTCTAATCGCGTTCTGTTAACCCTCGATTTACGATTTAATGCTTAAACTTACATTCGTACGTGTAATATTTAAAATGCATCGTTAAATGATAACTATACCTAATGCATATATAATAAAGATACATCTTAATAAAGAAAATTGTATTGTGTTTTTCTTTGGAGATGATGGAATGAAATTTGATGGGAAAAATAATGGTTTTATCAATTTTAGATTGAAAAGTTTGATATAATGTGAAGAATCTTTAATACCCTATTGAAAATATTGTAGATTTTATATTTATTTAATTAGCTTATATTCAAAGGAATCTATTTTTTAATTGTGTTTATATACTTCACTATTAAATAAATTAAATAAAAGGCTTTGCTTTCTTGTTTACCCAAATATATATTAATTATATTTCTTAATAATTAAATATCATAAAGTGCGATTTCTTTGCGAGTTTTAGGCACAAAATGGACTATTTTTTTTGTACCACTACATAATATGTATTTTAAGAACATTTCTAACAAATATTTAATTATAAAATTCTGTTTTTTGAAAGGATTCCCCGACACCTATTCATCGTTTTCGTCCTCCATCGCCTCGTACTTGTTGCGCACGTGGGCGGCGATGACTTCGCGGGGATTCTGCTTAAAGTTCTTGTCCTTGATGAGCTTCTCGAAGGACTTGACGCGGTTGACCAGCTCCTTGCGCTTCTTCCGTATCTTCTCATTGGCACTGAGTGGAGTTTCCGGTGCAGTTAGGACCGTCTTCTCCGCGGCATCCTTCTGCTTGATCTTCACCAGCTTGTACATGTCCTGCAGGGAGGGCAGGGCATCCCGCAGGGGCTTCAGGTCCCCGATCACTGTGGTCTTCTCCCGATTCTTGCGGGCCACCTCCTCCTTGTGCTCCTTCCGCGTCTCGGCGAACCGCTTGAGCAGCTTCTTGTGCTTGGCCGCCGACTTCTCCTTCTTGGTGGTCGTCTTCTTGGGCGTGAGTGTTTTGTGGAGCAGCTGCTCCTGGCGCAGCTTGGCCTGCACCTCCTGCGCCTTCTGCTTGGCAGCCCCCACCATGCTCTTGGCCTTGGCCCTCACATTTCGCTTTGTTTTTGCCATTTTCGTTGGAATCTTTCAAATTTTCAAAATAATAACAAACGTGCAGCGTGCAGTGTTGGCAATTTAGCTATTTGCCCGCTATATCTGGCTTTATAGCTGGTCTGCCAGCTATAAAGCCAGATTCTAGCGATAAAGCCAGATTTTTAGCTTTATAGCCAAGTTTCAGGCAGGCAGTTTCCAGAGTGGCCAGATCAATAAAATGGAAAACTGCGGTCACACTGCGACATCAATGCTTTAAAACTGTAACGTACCTAACTTTTTTGAATCGGCTTTTCCCGCCTAAAATGTTTCGGTCACACTGACACACAAAATTGCTATTTTTCGAATTTGACGGTCGTCGCAATGGTTGGAGCTTTGGGCGAGTTTGTGTCCGAGTACCTGGAGCGTGGCTTGGTCCTTGTGATCGCCGACCTGCTCAGCCTGATCACGGTCTCGTCCTGCCTGGTGATCAAGGTGCCGCAGATAAACACGATACGTGCTAACGAGTCCTCGAAAGGTGAAAGCGTCGCCCCCATCGCTTATCCTCCCACTCACATTCTCTTCTCTTCCTGGACAGGCATCAGCGTGCTGGGACTGTGCCTGGAGCTGTTTAGCTACACGGTGATGCTGTCGTACAACTACACCAGTGGCTACGACTTCCTCTCGTACATGGAGTATCCTGTGCTGCTGCTGCAGGAGTACGTCCTCATTTTCTACGCCTTCAAGTACCAGGACCTGCTGGGCAAGCGGACCCAGGCGGTGGCCGTGCTGTATGGCATATTGGTGACGCTCATCTACCTGAAGCTCTTCCCCATCATCATCCTGACGTTCCTGGTGGTGAGTAATCCTCGTGCAGGTGATATCTCTGCATTCGTCGCTGATTAGGCGGGAAGCATTCTTTAGCCAGAGATAACGACTTCGACGAAGTTCAAACCCGTTTCGCTCGCACTTCTTTAATTAACTAATTATGCTTTGAAGCGGAGCAAACGGGTTTGAATTTGTTTGTTTCAATTTCTCAGTTTGGAAATCTGAACTTGACAAAAGCATCTTTGTCCCAAGGTCACCAGTGTTTGTTTGTTGTATAATATTTGAGCGGCTATTAATACCCGGCACTCTCGTGCCACTTGACCAATAAACTCATATATATACCTCGATGCTAATTCCTTTGTTTGCTTTCTCTTCAGCCGTTCTGCACGCCGATTGGGGCCACGAGCAAGGTGCTCCAGCTGCTGGCCATTCTGCGGACCAAGGATGCTAGCTCCGTTAGCCGTACCACATGGGCGTTGTCCGCCTTCACCAACATGAGTGAGATCACAACCGATTTATTACGTTTGACTCGCAATCTGATCTCTTTCTTACAGCCCGCATCTACACGGTGTTCTTCCAGTCGCACGATTGGATGCTGCTGTCCAACTTCCTGATTTCAACGTTCCTCAGCGCTTCCGTCTTCGCTGCCGCCTGCTTCTACAAGAAGAAGGCGATCAAGGCGGACTAAAAGGGCTCAACATAGACAATACTCAATCCTTATCAGTCATTTGTTTTTAATTCCATTTGCTTATCTGTTTAAATTGATATTACAAATTCCGAGAGTTATTTTTGCCTTAACTTTCCGCATAGAATGCCACTGCGATGGCTGCCACAACGGTGAGCACCGATACCGCATAGATCGCGTATCGCTTCCAGTCGATCTTGATCTTGGCGGGACCAACGTCCACCGTCTTGCGTTCCTTGTGCTTGCGCTTGCCGAACTTTGCCTCGAACTTCTCTAGCTCTAAACGGTTGCGTTCCTCCTCGTGTCGTCGCTTCTGCTCCAGATGCTGCTGCTCGGCCGCCTGGGCGCGGGATTGCTCGGCCGTGCAGTTGGAGTCGCATTCCAAGGATGTCTGCCCGGCACGATGCTTGTCGCAGGCAATTTCCTGCTTAAGACGCTTGCAGGCGCAGTAAATGCGAATCTTCTTTCGGCACAGCTCGGGATTGGGGCACTTGCCCGAGTGGCAAATGGCGGTACATCGATGTCCGCAATTGTACTGAAAATAAAATATGTAAAGGTTTAAAGAAGTTCAATTGTAATCCGCAATGACTTACATTCTTCAAGCATCGGTTGCCGCAGCTGCGTAACTTTTCCCTCCGGTCGACGATCTCCTGGACCGTGCCAGTCTCATCGTAATATTCGCTGCACTTGTACACCGACTGGTTGAGTCCGCAGTGGCACTTGCTCTTGATCACGAAATTGCAGGGCGCACACGGCGGCGGGTGGCAGCCCTTGGGGCAGGAATGAACACATCCGGCGGGCCGGGGAACGGCACAACCTTCCTCGCAGCTGGCACAGCCAGCCTGCTGTTGCATATCCGCTGGATTCGGAACCGAGTGACAGACCAGCGAGCACTTGTGATTGCCGCACTTGAGCTGGCGGGCGCACTTGCGCTGGCAGGAGCTGGGCTTGGAGTTCCAACAGGGCCAGGTGGCCACCTCATGGCCCCCGATGCAGGTGACAACCACGCCCTCTTCGCACCGGGGATGGGGAAGGGCCTTGTACTCGTACTAAAAGTTTATTGTTAATAAATTGAACTATTTATTAATGAAGCTAGAGCTCACCTTTTTGGTCTGTGGTCTGCCATCTGCTGGCTTATTAACCCGAACAGCTTCATGGCATCTAGCCTTACATATGTGTCCGCACTTGCTCGTGTCATTGGGCAGACCGCAGACCTGCCCGCAAGGCGGGCACTCGGACTTGTGACATCGATGCTTTACAGCGTGGTGGCATTTTGATGATATTCTAATGGAAACTTAATTAATATAATATTTAAGAGATGCGAAGTGTTACTTTACCGACAGAGCTCCAGGCACACTATGCGTGCACTCTTCTCCCTTCCACAGGGCACACTGCGCTTGGTTTTGCCACACCGGCAATTGATTTGGGACTCCAGCTTGCAGGGATAACAGGGTCCGTTGTGGCACACAGACTGGCATTTGTGCTTGTTGCAGCTCAGCTGCTTGCCGCAGATCTTCTCACAAGGCGGACACTGGTCCCCACAGCACTAACAAACAAAATCGTTGTACTTTCTGATTGAAAAATCGAGAAATAATTTGCTTTTACCTTTCGGTTACAGGCATGCTTGCCACAATCCCGAATCTGTTTGCATTTGGTTTCGCAGGTGAACTCCTTGGAGCAGGGCAGCTCCTTCTCGTGCAGGCCGCAGCGGCACTTCTTTTTGGTTCGCACTGGGCACTGAAATGCACAAGTTTTCCTTAAAGAAATGTTACCTTTTTAAAAAGCAAAACTTACAGAAATACAGGGACCGCGATGACAGCGCTGGGTGCAAGTGTGCTGGCCGCAGGACAATAGCTTTTGGCAGGTATCCCCGCAAGTTTCCTCTGCCTCATTGCAGGGCCTTACTTGAGTCTGCAAATTAAATCAATTGAAATTAAGCCGAGTTCATAGAGAGCTTCAGTGGACATACATTTTTGCCGCAGGGACAACTACGGACTTGCAGGGGACACTCGCCGTCGCCGCAGGGTCCGGCATGGCAAACCTTCTCGCAGATGTGCAGGCCGCAGGCAAAGGGGGCTCCACATACCTGAAGGGATTTTAAGTTATTAATAATTTGCTTTCGAAACTGTGGCTTCAACTTACATTTTGACACTTCCACTTGCGATCGGAGCAGTTGACCATCTTGGACTCGCGCTGGCACTCGCACGGCTGCAGGCTCTTGCTGGTGCACGGTGGACATTTTCCTGGGCGATGGCATACCTGATTGCACCTGTGCTTGCCGCAGGCCAGCAGATCCTTGCACTATAGAGAGTTTATATCATTAGCCGTTCGCGGTTAACTCCCCTAGATGATCCTTACCGCCTGCTGGCAGCGCCACTGCTTGTCGATGCACCTCA
>VNJS01005742.1:0-10258 GCA_008042575.1 Drosophila watanabei | reverse complement strand
ATCAATTCTAGGTAATGGAAATTTATCAGATAGTAATTTTGTATTAATCTGGCGATAATCAATCACTAATCGGCATTTCTTTACATCTGACCCGGGGGATGGTTTCTTAGGAACAAGTAACAATGGGCTATTGTATTCGGATACGGATGGTTCAACAATCCCGTCGGAGATTATGTTTCCTACTTGCTTTTGTATTTCGTTCACCTGACTTTGTGGGCTTCGATAGTTTTTTATATAAACTGGTTCATCATCTTTTAATCTCAGTTTTTGTTTATAGAAATTGCTTGTGGTTATTGATTCGGTTTCCAATTCGAATATATCGCTATACTGGGTGGATAAGCTAGAAAGCTGTGAGTTGAGCTGTGAAGGGAAGTTTTTTTGAAAATTTAGATAATACAGATTTTTCTCTATTGTCTAGATTTGTTTTGACTCGTAGTTCGAAAGTGATTATGTTAGATTATCTGTACTGACTACTTGGTCGGTCTTTGTTGTATTAAGTAGCCTTATGAAAGCGTTATTGGATGTTGCTATGGTATTTGAAATGTAAATACCATGCTGAATTTCTTGATTTGGAATTAATACACTGTCCTCTTTTGAATTAGGTTCAATTTGAAGAAGTACTGTGAGCTATTCGTACATTAATTGGAAATTTTAAATTATTGGGTTTAATTATAAGCCAATCTTCGGATGGCTTGAAGTCTAATTGACAGTTTTATTTTTTAATAAAATCAATGCCTAATATTCCATCGCATGGAATAGGGAATTGTAAACTTACGATATGAAAATCGTATGGAATTATATATTTAGTAGTCTGTATTTTAATAGAAACTAGACCTTTGGATTTGGTTATTTCTTGACTTATGTCTATGATGAAATTATCTTGGATGTTGTGGAAAATATCAGAAGTTTCTTTTAAGATGTATATGGATGCACCTGAGTCTATTAAAAAGACAAGTTCTTTTCCTGTAGCTAGATTTATAAATAAGACGAATATATTTTGGCTGAGAATAATTGTGTGAACTCTTGCATCATTTACTGTTGACCATTTAAAGAGTTTTCGGAGTTTCCCGATGTATCCGGGGAGTTTCCCGATGTATTCTGGGTAACTCTGACATTGCCCTGGTTGCTGTTGTTGTTGTGACCTCGATTCGAGTAACTACGGCCTCTATAGTTTCCTCTATATTGGCCTTGTCCTCCATTTTTATTCTGGTGGTTATTGTAATTATTTTGATAACCACGGAAGTTGTCTCTATAGTTTCCACGTCCGCGTTTTCAGCCGCGCTGTAGATAGTTCTTGTAGTATAGGACAGTGTTTGACTGTCCAGTTGCTTCAGTACAACTCAAGGAACTCAATTATTTTACATCAAAAAGAATTAATTGTAACTCTATCTGACATTAGAACAAGAATAATTAAAAATGTTTGGTTTACTAAATATTTTTTTTTTTTTATTTAGAAAACAAAAAAAAAATATATATATATATATATAAATTTATATTGTATATTATTAGAATAAGATATAAATTAAAATTCTTATGTAAGATACAGTTTAAATATGAGTAGACGAGGTATTATTAATGAATTACATGCTCCGTCACGTAAACATTTTTTGCGTCGTAGGGTTATTATGAAGGGGATTGATGATTTATTTCAAGTTGACTTAGTTGAAATGGGAAAGTACGCTTCCTCAAATAAAGGGTATCGCTATCTGCTAACAGTAATCGATACATTTTCTAAATTTGCTTGGGGTGAAGCAATTAAATCAAAAACTGCAAAAGATGTAACTGATGCCATGGAAAAAGTATTCAAGACTGGAGGTAGAGTACCTAAGAATCTTTAAACTGATGATGAAAACGAGTTTTTTAACGCTCAGTTTAAAGCATTAATGAAGCGAAATAAAATTAATCATTATTCTACATTTAGTACCCTAAAGGCTTCAATTGTTGAACGATTTAATAGAACATTAAAAGAACTCATGTGGAAAGAATTCAGTTTTAATGGTACATATAAGTGGATTAATATGTACAAACATCTTATTTCTGTTTACAACAATACAACGCATAGAACAATAAAAATGGCTCCAATTAATGTAAATAGTGATAATGAGGATCATATTTTGAAAACAGTATACAATAACATTAAACTATTCACGGGTAGCAAACCAACAATGGGGGACAATGTACGAATAAGTAAATAAAAAGGAGTATTTGAAAAGTCATATACTCTAAATTGGAGCACAGAAATCTTTAAAATAATTAAAGCTTCTATAAAAAAGAATTGAAAAAATCCTATTCCCAGATGAATACCTAGTTGAAAAAGTGTTGAAAATAAAAGGTAGCAGAGGTCTAGTTCGCTGGCTCAATTTTCCAAAAACTGATGACAGTTGGATCGAAAAATCCGAAATTTTGAAATAATTAAAACACACGGAGAAATAGTTTTTATATATATATATTTTTTATTCATTTATTTAATTACTATTTACAACTTTATCATTTGCATTATATACATTCGAATTATTTTATTTTTAGTTTTTATTTAAGAATCTAATGTTTAAACATTTTTAATTGAATTATATGTATACAACCATAAATAAATTGTTTTATTATTTTTATATTTTACATATTATTGGTTTTTAACCTTCTTTTAATTTCTTAGTAGTAAAATCATATACAACGTGGTGTATTAAATTAAATAATTGATTATGAATCGCACTTTCACTCTCATCCAACTTTCGTTTAAGACTATCTTTACGTTGACTACTTTGAGGGCTGTTACTTTTTTATACTAAATCTCTTAATTGAAAATTTAAAATTCCCATTTCACTCATTATATGCTTTTCAACACTTGCATAGTTACCTATTGGCAGAGTTGAAACTCCATCTTCACAAATAACTCTTTTATCATCCTTATAGTCTAATGATATTTTTGTTATTTTTACTGTACTTATTTCATGTCCTATAGATCTAAACATGTGCATAGAATCAAATTCTTGTTGACCAGTAAATAAGCAAGTTTTATAACCATCAAATGTTATTTTTTTTAACTACTGTATTTTATTCCCTTGTTCTTTTTGACATATTTCTGAGGCTGATTACCCACACTTTTAGATGTATATGCATACATTTTCGATCGCAATCCTACAAATTCTGTCATCGGCATTCCATTTAGCTCATCTTTAAAAAACCCAAGTCGCTTTTTATTGCATTGCTTAAAATTATATTTATCAGCCAATTTGTTTGGATACTCGGATGTATCAAATTTAAACTCAATATCATCCCTATTGTCTGCATACAAATTATTAGTTTTAATTGAATAAATAAAAGAATCCGTGTCCACATAATTAAGTTTCAATGCATCCTTTAATTTTGGTTTCATATACGAATAATGAAAATCGTCCATTTTCAATTAAGATAGTTCTAAAATTACAAAACCTAACTAAAGAGGTTTATCACAAACGTTTTGCAATCTTTTTAATTGAATTGCATACAGTTTGTCAGTAAACCTTGTTGCCCTATGGAAATTTGGTCGACTTATTAAATCCCTCACGCATGATCTTGGACGTCCACCTTGTGGACTAATGGGTGGGACTTCCCATTCTGTCACTAAACGGATATCAACATGTTTTTTACTATTCTCAAGGCATTTACGATAAATTGAATTGTATAGGAGCTTGAGAAAATAATTTCAAAAGTATTTTTTGCCCTGGTACTAAGCTCCGTATTTATGTCAATATATATTTTTAGCCAGGGCTTCTGGTTGAATTGAATAATGGAGTGCATTTTTGTAAGCTTATAATGTATAATATATTTCTCCTTGTCATGGAGATCCGCTATCAAATTTTTTGCTTTGGAATCGATAGTGGGGAACTTGTTGGCTGGGCAGAATGGCAGATCATTATGTAAATCATGAAGCGAGTATGGATATTCTAAGTCAACCTATAAAATATATCCATACTCGCTGCCCTAACTAATGTTTTCAACATTAAATGATTCTAATTCGCTGGCTTCTAACCACTTAAACTCGGCATAGGGTAGGGGTTCTGACATGGCCCAACCATACAAATTATGGGCATCCACATACATTAGATATTCAGACTCCTTGGTAGGATCGTAATCATCAAGGTGTTTATTGTTTGCTTTGGTATACCTATGACTACTTTGCACTAACCCCCCTCGAATTCCACACTGTATATGTCTGATCAAATCAATATTAGTGAGTAATTCAAGAGTGATTTGTGTCGTCTTTAGCATGGCATCCAAAGACAAATGGTATGGTATGGTATGGTAAAATAATGGAATGGTAAAATAATGTGCAGGGTCGAGCTCATGAATTTGTAAACAAATCCCCTTAAAATTAAAAAAAAAAACATCTGATAACAATAAAACATCTGTTTTCAAATAAAGTTCCAGATAGTCTTTAAGTGATTAACACTTGAAATGATTCCAAACTTTACATGCGTGCATGTAATCAGCCTCAGAACATTCAATTTATGACAAAGTACTATAAAACTTTTCCCGATGTGGGAGAGAAGATTCTTCTAGTCTTTGAGGTGAATCCAAAACTCATATGGAAAAACACCTTTCCTACGAAGAAGTGTAAAATCTTCCTTATTTGAGTATTGAGAGCTCAACACATTAAAATGTTCATAATTTAAATTTGATGCAAGAGTATCTAGACTAGAGGACATAAAACGTAAGGAATCTAAAAATCTAATTTCTAAAGTATTTTTTCCTACTGAAATAAATTTTGAAACTGCACTATATAATTCCTTGATTGTAGGAATTACACATATTTCTTACACGTATTTCTTTTCCCCGAGCTCTTGAACGAACAAATGGACATTATATTTCGAGAAGTTGTGGAAGAAAACAAGAATAAAATTACCTGTTTTAAATTTGAGGTTACTCTCATTATGAGCCACACCTCGAAATCTACCTGTAAAATGACAGTGATCCCTCACTTTGTCATTTCCTAATTTACCCTTGCAAATATGACAATAAATGGCTTCATAAAAATTTTTAATGTCCTGTTGACAAATTTTAATTGTAGAAATGTTTGCCATATGATTTTCAGACAAATCGGACGTTAAACTATCTATGAAAGTGCGACTCACATTCGGACCGGTCTTTAAAACTAACTTATTTAAACTAGAATCAAATACACACTTTATATAGTATGCAAATGAAATTGGAACATGCTTATTAACTATTCTAGTTTTCTCACTTACTGCTACTGACATCGATTCCAATATGTATTCAAAGTCTGCATAAACTATAAAAGGCACCTCCAATTGGCGATGGTAATTTGAGAATTTTAACTCCGATGCATTAAGAGGTGGTGTTTCGGTGACCACTTTGCCAAATATTTCTTGATGTTTTACAGTTCTTTCCTCACTCGATGAATAGAACAGACAGCTATTTCAGAAGATTCGCTCTAGTTGATGTTGTCCTAATTGCGCTGAGAGTAGACTGGAAAAAAGTATATAAAATATTATTTTTTTTTTTTTGTTTAATTAAAAAAAAATTGTTTATAAATTTATTTTATTTGTACTAACCGTGACATACTTTTGATGAATACGAAATGTCCAAGATCGTTCGCAGTTGGTCCTTTCACAAACTATACATTTTGCGTAAATACACACAATACACATCTGCGTAAAGTGGGCCATACACTTTATGTTTATCAGTGTCAAATTCAAAGACATTTATGCTTATGTCAGGATTTTGCGCAGTGAGTTTTTTGACATCATCCACCTCCACTGGAAAATATAGTCCAGTGAAATCAAGTTGAACGACCCCTTCAGCGTATATTATAGGTGATGAAATGTTCACCTTATATATCGAGCATCGCTGAGGCTTTTCATTAGATGAAAAGTTCGAAAGAATAACCCACTTAAAAAAATACTCATCATTGTTTTGAAAGTTTATCACGGCGTTTTTCTTTCGGAGTTTTTCAGGTAGCTTGAAGTGAACTGATTATTTCAATGGATTACATTTGAACATATTCATCTCTACTCTGATAATAAACTCCAACCGCTATCCCTTTCTGCAAACTCGCTCATCCTTGCCTCAATTTCATCTTTATGATAATCCAGGTATGCTTCTAAATTGGATGCTGCTGTAATAAATGTCATTTTAGTCTGGAATGACTTTATTTCAACACGAGTATCATGCTCCTTAACTAGCATGTACTCTCCAAAGAGCTAGAAATTGATTTTGGAGCAATGGTGGATGTCCAACGCATTTTTTAAATACGGGAGCAAAGCAAAGCCGGCTTATCAAAAAATGCAATTGGATTTCTGAGTGCAGCCCCCTCATTAACGAACATGTATTGGAGAATTCGTTCCTTGAATCCATCCAGTATCTTCTTGACACTTCCATTTATATTTTGTGTGGATAATAATTTATGGGCTTCAGTGCGAAGATGATTTTTTAAATGCACACCCATTGGCAAATATATTTTGCAATATGCGCAGTATGTACCACTGCTAACGCTAACTCTGGAGTCAAGCATAAGGAGGTCTTCTTATATGTCTCTCAAGAGTGCCTCTAAATCCCCTTGACTGACCCCAAGAGGCAAATTGGATTCTTTACCGGTGGAAGTGGAGCTGGTGCTGGTGCTGATGGTGTTGATGATGTTGGTGTTGTTGGAGCTTGATGGATTCATTTTGATGATATTGTTTGTTTTTTATATATAATTTTTTTTTTTAATTGATTTAGTTTTGTTTTGTTTTGTTTTTTGTTTTAAATGTTTTTATTTTTTTGTTTTGTTTAAAAATGTTACATTTTTTTATTTTCACAAACACTTGAACACTTGGGTATTTCTTTTTGAAACTGAAATTTCAGGCGTAGGCCGACGTGTCGAAATCGATTGGAACTCGAACTCAAAGTGAAACATGAGACTCTAGAACTCTGCGTTTAAGTCCTATGGTCTCATCCACCTGAGCTTGCAACATTTTGACCGGTTTATGCTTTCGACACGATCTGATAGAAACAGATCCTTTTTTCTTAGGTAGTAGACGTGCCTTTTTACCCTTGTTGTTGTTTAAATTCTTGTTTTTTACATTGAAGTAAAAGGGGCAATTTGTGTGCGATGCCTTATACCATTGCGGATTTATAATGGATGGACCTTTTCCCATACCACCCCACCCCAAAGGTTAAGGTAGGCTCTTCTGAGTTTAATATCTGAGCCTTCATTCACATCATTGCAGGTGGTATATGCTATGGGAGAATGGAAAGGATGATTGCAGTTTATGACCTTTTTACCTTCCATCCCTTTTTCGTTTGGTTCGCCCGTGCCTGTCCTTTAGTGGAAGGGAATCACGCACAAGTGCCTCTCCCTAAAATCTCAGTTGACCTTTTTCCTCCCTCTTTATTGCATTGTGTGTTCGCAGTTGTGCGCCGGCATTTGTTGACCTTTTTACCCTCCATCTCTTTAAGGATCGTGCCGTTCATTTCTTTAACGGACAGGACTGGGCGTGGGAAAAATGATCGGAGGCGGATCGAACGCGTTGCGATATCGCTCTTTCGCTATCGCACTCATAGCCGTCTCGAGTGCGTCTTCGTGGCGGAAGCGCTCCGCACACGTTTTCCACATGCCACTCAATCACTGACCCTAATTCAATTTTATTGCCCTTCCCTTTTAAGAGGGTGACAGGGAACAAATATCCCCAATTTATCTAATTAATGACCCCCATTACTATTATCAACGGAGAATAAAAAGTCCTTCTCAGGGACTATAAGAAGGAAATACGCAAGGCGCAGAGGAGCTCGTGGAGAAATTTCTGCTCCAATATAGAGACTGCCTCAGAAACGGCCAGACTCCGAAAGCTGCTATCTTAACAGCCAACCATACAGAGTCAGCTGAAACGCGATAATGAACAGTGGAATAAGGGCAGCTAGGAGGCCCTAACAGCACTAATGCAAGCACACTTCCCAGGATGCACTGAAGTGTCCGATGCCAATAAGCACCAGGAAATGGCTACTGGAGAAGAGTACCTCCCAAATGATCTAATATCTTCCAGAAAAATCCACTGGGCTATAGACTCCTTTACAGGAATTAAAGCATCTGGACTGGATGGAATATTTCCAGCCATGCTACAGGTGGCCAAAGATGTGATCACCCCATGGCTTTGCGCGATATACTCAGCTTGCCTAAGCACGGGCTATATCCCTATCCAATGAAAGACCTCTCGGATTGTGTTCCTGCCTAAAGCAGGGAAGTGCAGTCACGTGAGCCCCAAGGACTACAGACCGATAAGCCTCACCTCATTTCTACTTAAGACGCTAGAAAAACTGCTCGACCTATGCATCAGAAACGATGTCGGGAGACTATTGTCGACCAGTCAGCACGCCTACACGAAGGGCAAATCGGTGGAGACGGCACTACATTCGTTAGTAGCCACCGTCGAAAGAGCCCTACGTAATAAGGAATACGCTCTCGGAGTGTTCGTGGACATATCCGGGGCATTCAACAACGTCAGTACAGACGCAATCATTATTGCCTAGAAGCGACCAACACGCACCCCGCCATCAACAAGTGGATAGGAAATCTTCTGAGTTGCAGGCGGGTACAATCCGATTGTAATACCGCCTTCATGGTGAGAGAAGCGCACAGAGGCACGCCGCAAGGCGGTGTCCTATCGCCCCTCCTATGGAATCTGGTGGTAGACGACGTAATCAAGAGATTCGAAAGGAAAGCACCAAAGATAACAGCCTATGCGGATGACATAAGCATAATTATCACGGGAGTATGTCCATCGACCCTCAGCTCGATTATGGAATTAACACTCAGGGAGATATGTGAGTGGGCGGACAAGGTAGGACTCAGTATCAACGCGGATAAGACGGACCTCATTCTCTTCACCAAGAGATACAAGGTACCGCGATGGAACCCCCTCAAAAATTAGCACGACCATCTTGACCCCAAAAACACAGGTCAAATACTTTGGCATTGTGCTAGACAGCAAGCTGACATGAAGACCCAATGTATTGAGAGGGTGAAAAAGGCCACCATAGCGCTATACGCATCCAAGAAGATGCTAAGCTGCACATGGGGCCTCTCGCCCGCTCTAATGCTCTGGATCTTCATATCGGTGGTGCGTCCGCCACTAATGTATGGAGTCCTAGTGTGGTGGCAAGTCATGGAAAAGAAGACCTACAACAAGCTCATAGAGAGAACCCAGCGGCAGGCACTGCTCTGCATAACAAGGGCGCTGAGGTCAACCCCTACAAAAGCACTCGAAACAATAATCGGAATCGATCCCCTCTATAGGCGGCAGAACGCCTGGTTGCATCAGGAAATATGTCGCTACAAGGATTCGGGCACAGTTCAATTGGCCGAGACATGAGCAGTATATCTAACTACATGATACCAAGAACGTGCCCGCACATGAAAACAACAACATTTATGGGACCTAACGACTGGAAAACAGGTCTGGACCGTGGGCAACATCTCAACATCTACACCGACGGCTCCAAAATGGAAGGAGGAGTAGGAGCGGGCATATACTGTACGGACCCTGAAATGAGGCTGTCGTATAAGCTACCAAGCCAATACATCATATTCACCATTGGGAAAGCGGCAGAGCTTGCGCAGAGCATAAACCGTTCTTACGAGGCGGTCAATTTGTTCGTAAACAGTCAAGCGGCGATAAGATCCATGCAATCGTCAGCGGTCAGCTCCAAAAGTGTACTGGCAAGCAGGGAGGCACTAGATATCCTGAGCACGACTAAGTCAGTGAGGATCTACTGGGTTCCCAGCCACCAGGGCATCGATGGTAATGAAACCGCGGATGAACTTGCAAAGGAAGGCGTCGGACTGGCGAGTGATAGAACAGAAAACGTTTCTGTTTCCCTAAGAACGCTCCAAAGTGAACTAGAGGAAAAGGCCAACGAAAAAGCAAAAAGCAGATGGAGGAGAAACTCCACTACCTGCAAAATATCAAAGATCATGTGCAGAGAGCGCAACGAAAGACTCAGAAATTACGTGCTGCATCTTCCACGGAAAGATTGCAGACTGTTAGTAGAAATTCTCACAGGTCACGGCCTGACCGCGACACATGCCGTCAAGCTAGGCTTCACCGATAACGCAAGCTGCCGGAAATGCGATGAATCTGGGACAACCGAAACCCTGGAGCATCTCATTTGCAAATGTCCGGCGCTAACAAGGTCAAGATTAAGACACCTAGGCGCTCCGGGTCTGGCATCACTGGAAGATGCCTCCAAGAGAAAGCCGGGCGAACAACTGGCCTTCGCGAAA
>VNJS01005739.1:0-73779 GCA_008042575.1 Drosophila watanabei | reverse complement strand
CATATTACAGAAAATTCGGCGCTCACCCCTTTAGTTTCTTTGAAATAAGGGGAGCAGAGTCATAGAATACTGCATATGGTTGATCGCCTGCGCCATGCAGAAGAACAATGCCGCTATTTGGTGTCAAACAATTTTTGTAAAACGACCAATTTTACACAATTACATTATTTTGCAATACTAATTAATATTTAAAGAAAAAAACAAGAAAAACTTTTTTTTACACTGAAAGAAAAATTTTAAATCCTTTGGAAATGGCGGGACCACGCCCATTTTCCTTAAAATATATTCTCTTGGTTATAATAAACTTATTTCAAAAAACAGAAGTTAAAAATATTGCTCCGTTTTAAAGTTATTAATTAAAGCCACAAAAAGTGGTCGTTCGCCCCATAGTGCACAGTTAACGGGTGTTCTGGTGTGCGTGTGTGCGTTTCCCTTAATCCTTCGGGCGAGAGCGCTGGTATGTGTGTGTTCTACCACACACATACTAATTGGAGCCCGAAAGTATGCAATTGTCAGCAGATGGGAGCTTTAAATTGCTAATAAATTATTTAGGACTTCTGTGTTCCTGCTCCCAAATGCTGGGTTCTTGAGGGGGATGCATGTACCTTATTTATGCTGCATGTTACGGGTTGGGTCAGGGGAGGGGGTTCTAAATAATGTCGGCTAAATACCAAGCCTAATTCACTAATACTTGTACGTGGGGAAATGATCTGCTCTCTCGGAGTCTCTCGAATCTCGTCGAATTTCGTTTCTTGCAATTTCGTTACGTTTACGTTGCGTTGCGGCTTACGTTTTTACATACTTGCACTTGCACTTGCACACACTAAGACATTTAGGTATGTACGTGTGTATTATATAAGGAATCGTCAATATATATTTATGTATATACGCCTCTAAATACATAATAGACATCTATTGGAAATTCAAACGTGCTAGCATTTGCTTATGTTAAAATTACACATATTATTTGATTTGTATTAGATTTTTTTCAAAATTATCACCAGTAATTACGCGTACGACTACACTATGCAGTTGTCCGTTCTTTTCTCCCCTCTAAAACTTGCCTTCGTCCTTGGTCTGTCTGTGTCTGTGTCTGTGTCGGTTATGTGTCTGTATGGTTGTCTGTGTCGGTGTCTGTTTTGGTGTCTGTGCCCGGTGTGTAGTGGGTGTAATTTGTGGTGTAATTATGTAAGTATTCGCTTCTCATACATGTAATTGCATTACTCATAACGTCAAAGTAACTCTTTGTTAATATTTGCGCTTGGTATTTTGGTATTTTGAAGAATTTTTTCTTGCGTTTAAAATTGACTCGCGCCGACTCCTTTCCTATTCATCCTTTCTCTCCTCCTTGTTTATTAAAAACTATACTCGAATGTATATATGTATGTATGTGGATGTGGTGTCGTATTACTATGTATGTTATGATCTCTGATTTATATATATATATATATTTATATATAAATATTTATGTATATAAGTATTTGTATGTGTGTATGTAAGTATAAACTATAAGCCTATAAGAATATAGTTGTAGTTGCCCATTTTGTTCATTCATTTTTCGTTTTCATAGTTCTTTATTTTTATTTTAATTTTTTTGGGTTTTTGTTTATCCTTTAGTTGTTATTCTTTGTTCTCGTTATGCACATGCACTCTAGATTATTATGAATTCGTTTCGGTGTACAAAGTTCTTGTTTTGTTTAGTGTTTCTCATTTGCCTCTCGGGGTTGTATCAAATTCGAACTGAAGATATATACATATATTTATATATATATATGTGTGTGTATATAGAAAACGATTGTAGCAAACACAAAAGCTATAGCTCTCCTTTCTCTCACTGGATCGTGTGGTTTGTCTAGCAAATTGGCAAGCATGTGGTTGCGGCATGAAAGAGGGAAAAATAGGTTGAAAAGCGAGAACCCAAGGCGCTCCTCGCAGTATAAAGCTCAGTGAAAGACACTTAAGAGCCACCCAGTTGAGGCGGCTCTCCCTTTCTCTCATTAAAGTATTAATGTACCCAGTTTTCAACTCGTGTGTGTGGTGTGGTGTTGGTGTTGGTGTCACTGTGTGTGTCGCTGTTGTTGCTGTTTCATAATTGGACGGTTTCACAAATTTTAATAATTTCATTTTGTTTCTCGTTTTTGTTTTGATTCTTGGTGGTTGTCAATTCAGTATTGAATAAACTGGTCCATTTGTGTAGTTTTTTGGTGTCTCATCAAGACAAACTAAGACGAATATCGGTTGAAATTACACTCCAAATGGGACCTGCCCTTGCCCCGCCCTTCTTTTTGGTTGATAATAAAGACAATGGGCGGGCTCGGGCTCCGAATAATGAACCAATTAGATTAGGTTAGATCGGGTGTGGACAAGTTCAAGAGAATCGTGAGTTGTTACTTATAAACACAGCACCTACCTTGTACCCCATGCGCATTTGATTTTTATTGGAGTTGAAAACTACGAGGCAATTGCAAACGTAATTCAAACGTAATGGGAACGCATAATAAAGGAACTGCTACGTAAAAGGACATGCAATTAGCAATTAGCAATTAGCAATTAGCAATTAGCAAAAGCCAGCGGACTCGGAAGGCCTTCGTCTTCGTAACAAGATCTTGTCTGTCGTTGACAACCTTTAAATGATTTATCTCTTCAATTGATTGTTTCAATTCAACAAAATTGTTTAACGAAATTTGACTAATTTTTGCTTTTATTTAATTTCGAATGCGTTTAAATTAAATTTAAATAATTGCTACTAGAGATTAGTTTCTTGCTAAATTTCGATTTCAGAAAATAGGCGCAAAAGAAATCAAAAAATTTTCCTAGTTATCGAATGGTTTTTCATATTTTAAAATTGTGTTGTTTTTCAAATAATACTTTAAAGTAATTACTTATTATAAATTAAGTCTTAAGTCTATCCTTGGGTTTCTTTATTTTCTTCGTTTTTGTTTTTGTTTTTGTGTTTTCTCTATATGCTTACATACAATTCTTATTGGCGTTTTCGTAAAGGATTGTAGGGATTATGTCTGTTTACAGTTTTACTTTTTTGTGTGTTTTAATATTGAAAAGTGCTCGGGGTCTTTTCTTGTTTACACATTAATAATGCCTAAATTGTATAATTTCAAAACTCAGGCCCTTAAATTTGAATTCTTCAAAATTTTGATATGTTCAAAATTCAGGATAACACTATAGATTATTTGGCATATAATTTAGTTTAGGTTTACTCGTCATTAGTTGCTGTTCGTTATGCCCATAAAGTAAATGAATCGGATGTGCGTTTAGGATGCTCTTTAACTATACTTTGCCTTAAATGCTCTGCGAGTTCTCTATAGTTTCGAAAGCAAGTTATTTGTCACGCTTCAATTCCTATTCGAATGTACAAAAAAATTGACAATAATAATGATGATGGTGTGTGAGAGTGTGAGTGTGATTGTGATTGTGTGTCGGGTGATCAAAATAAAAATGCGACTGTCAGATACTTTTACATATTTATATTTATATATATTTATATCAAAAAATGAGCGCGCATGTTACAAACTCTGGGCTTAAAAAATACGCTTTAAAAAATAACAACAGAATTTAAATATTAAATAAAACAAATCATATATAAATACACGCATAAATATATGTTTACGTCTTTATATATTCAACTGAAGGAGCCGAACGAAGGCCAGCAGCTAAATATATAAATATATTTATTTGTCTCTATTTTACGCATACAAAATTAAAGATATGAAAAATAAACACAAAATCAATTGTGTTAAGTGTCGAATAAAACTATTAACAATAAAAATTCTGATTATAATTTGTATATATGTATGTATATTTGTAAATTAAATAGCTACCAAGTTTGTTATGTGTATTTTATATTATATATTATTGTATTATAGTAGTTGGTTTATTGATCCGATTATGATCTAATTAGGAGCTTCAAGATCGTTGTTGCTTTATCATCTTACAAATTAATATTTAATAATTAATTATTAACGAGATTGTTTGCATTTCTTGTATAATTAGTTCCCGTTTGTGTCATTAAACCATGTTAATCATTTAAAATTAAGTACAATAATACTTAATCTTTAGCAAGAATATTTTACAGTTAAGGATTAAAAAAACAATTTACATAATAACTAAGACTGTAAAAGACACTTGAAATAATTACACGAACTAGTTGTCGAAATGAGAAAATTGCAATAAATTAAATAGAACAAACGAAGATTCGTTTAAAGCCCAAATTGCACATATATGTTTAGTTTAGTTTAGTCGATAGCATAAAATGAATGGATGTGAATGATCTCATACATATGGAGGAAGCCGAACGATCGTGTCAAGCGTTGAACTACGGGAAGTGTGAAGAAAATTCGTTTAGCGGCCCTAGCATTGTGTGTGTGTGTTTGTGAGTGTCTGTGTGTATTCGTTGATTTGCAATAAAAACAAATGTAGTATATATATATTTATATATAGAACAAGGCCCGTCCTGCAGCGGAAGGCAGCAGGGTCCGGATCTCCCGACCGTCGGGCCTAAACATAAAATCATACAACTCAAGTGAACTCATGGGTTATCCCTCATCGTATTACATTATTTGCATCATTTTATATGTTAATTTCGTTATTATTATAGGTAATCTAACATACGCCTTTGATATGGTGTTGTTGCCGTTGCTTTATTGCTGATATTTGAATTCTTTTCTCATTTTCATCTTGGTTTTCATTTCATTTCATTTCGCCTACTTTTATACGCATTTGCAATACGCCCCCTCACCATCATCATCTTTAGTAGTAGCTTTGCTTTGCTAACTTCACTTGGAGTTCTGAAATGTTTGGCTCTGTCTTCTAATTTTAAAACGCCTCAAAAATATGTTGTTTGTTTGTTTGTTTGTTGTATGTTTGCTGTCTGCATGTCTGAACGATGCTGCTTAACTATGCTCTAGATGCTCTCTCTTCAATTTGCACTTAACTAAGTATTTTCTTGTAGGTTTTTAATCTTTTGTTTTGCCTTAGCTTGTGTTTTTTTTCTTTTTGTTTTTGTTTTCTTGTTTTGTTATTAGTTATTTCGCTTTTTACATTTAGTGTAAATTAAAATTAATTTTAATGTAAATACAAATACAGCTCATACATATAAATTTATGCCTTTTTCAACTTTGTAAATTAAGCACAAAAATTATGTTTATCGTCTTGTCTTTTTCTTGTTTTGTTTTAATTAGTAAAAACATTGGCTTGTGCAAGTTTTTATTTTCATCTTTCCCTCCCACTTCTTGTTTTGTTATTAATTTATATATTCGTTAAAGTAAGAAGTTTTAAAATCAACTGCCGCTGCAAGTTTGCTTTGTTTCGTTTGTTTATCTCTTGTTTGCATAACTAAAATTAATAAATTTTATTTAAAATTGCTAAATTTTTGGTTTTAATTTACACAAATATTATATCCTTGCAATAAATATTTTTTGTTAAGACTTTTTCTCACGCCCGAATACTTGTCGAAATATTGTCCAAAGAAATGTTTCTTTTTGTTGCATAAATACACTCGTATCCGAATCCAAATCATATTACATATATAACTATACAGAAGGAGGGGGGACTGCAGGGTGTCAAGGGATCTATGGGAATTATGGGAATTGTAAGATGGGATATAGGGTCAGGTGCAGATCAGATCAGAGCGGAGGGCAGGGAATTTGTTTAGTAGTTACTCTAACATGGTTTCGTTTTCAATTTTAATCATTTTTATTCTGGTTTTTGGTTTTGGGTTATGTTTTTGTTTTGTGGTTTTTGTATCAATTAAGCATTACATAGTTTACAATTGGTTGGATTTCTTTTTTAGTGAGAAAGTCCTAATGCTTCTTCATCGTCTTTGTAACAATAATAACAATTCAATTATTTCTTTGCTTTTGTATTATTTCGCGAGTTTTGCTGTGGTTGCCACACAAACGCATGTAATATAATGGCATGTAATGTAGTGGGTGTACATCGTAGATCAAGTGTGTGTTCATTATCCTGTGGGGCTTTTGAACGAGGCCATATCGTACATAGGCTGCATTGTCATACTAATTAGCTGAATTGTCTTGGGTGTGAATTCAGTAAGTCTATGCAAAAATGGCTCGTAGAAAAGTTACATGCGTTTGCGATGCTTGGGAGCTAGCTAGCAGGGCTAGCTGTCGCACTGCTGCCTTTTAATGTTTGTTATTTATTTAGTTAATTGTTAATTGCTGTTAATCTTCTCTGTCTGTCTGAATTAATTGTAATAATCAATTTGCCGTACTCAATTCGTTTGGAAATTCATCGGTTACTGCCGCAGCGTGTCCTTTCCTCAGGATGATGATGTTGTTGTTGTGTCGAGTGTGTAAGCCATATCAAGTTAGTCGATCGGTTGTTGAAGCTGCTGATGTTTTAGCGTGTTGTCTTTTTGCCTATTTGTTGTTGTTTGTTTCTGCCGTTTACTTGTTGTTTGTCAGTCGACGAGTGCTTCTTCTCCTTCTCTTCGGTATTTATATATGGTTCTGTATTGTGTGATAGTTAAGCCGGGTGTCGTTTGCTTGCTTACACAATCGTTATCAAATCTCAATTGTAGATGTCCACCTTGGCGTCGACCTCGTTCTCCTTCTCGATCATGCCCTCGCTGGTCGCATTGTTCCAGGCCCCGTTCATGCTCTTCGACGAGGAGAAGCAGAGCTTCATGATGAAGGGGAACTTGGTGCCTGGCGGGAGAGGGGGAGAGAGAGCGGGCATAAAACATATATAAAGCAATGTGGTTCCTTCACAATAACAAAGAGTACATAAGGTAAGTATTATAAGTTATATAATGTGTAGTATAGTGTATAAGTGTTGTATATTCTTGAATTTCGTTTTATTGATTCGGCAGGAAGAGTCTTCGATTGTGGGGAATTTAGGGAGCTGAAGGGAAGTATGTATGGATGTAAGGGATTTAAAACGAATTGGACTAGCTGCCTGGGCAATGCAATTAGAGCCAGAATTACGGCCTGCCTGAATGGTTTACTCAGTTAGAAGGACTTGTGTATAATAATATACACATGCCTCGCTCTTTGGGGGTTGAGAAAGAGCAATATATTTGCTTGCAGCATAATTCCACTGGCACAAAGTACGCACTTTCTGTGTGTGTGGCTATTGACATGCACTTGCATTCCCATTCCCATTTCTATTCCCAGTCGCATTTGCATTCCCATTTGCATGAGCGTGTGTATGTGCCGGTGCATGGCTCTATGCATTCGTGCAAGTGTTTGCCTTCTTTACACTTTTAATTACTATTTACCATGCACTCGAGAGCATCCCTCCGAGCAGAGCGAGCGGCAAATAATCAAATCGAGGATATATCGACAATTTATGCATGAGCATACAGAGAACATAGGGAACCCTACACCCAGCTGGCCACTTTTCCTTTCCAATCGATAAGCGGTTTTTGAGGTGTGCCAATGTCAAGCGCTTATTTCGCTCCTGAATGCCAAATGACTGTTGCCCATGTAAACAAGCTCATAAAAACCTAGGAATTTGTGGAATTTGCGGAATTGTATAATTCGCCTGGGGCTGCGCTGCTCTCTCCGGCTGCTGAAATATTTATGCGAAAAGTTTATATCGGTCGTCAACCCATTTGTAACCGAGCCTGAGCGCGCGAGTCCTGGGACTAATTGTTAGCGAAACGATGCTGCTGCAGGCCAGAGAGAGAGAGCGCGACCGGAAGGGGGAGTGTGACCCATTTATGAATAACTGCAAACTGAAATTGTTTATCTTAATTACCAAATTAAAATTTTCAACGCAGCCAGCGCGTAACTAAAAAGTTCGCTTGGCCAAAAAAGAGCAGGCAAAGAAACAAGGCGAGGTTGAAGTTTGCATTACGGCCGAGCAGGACGGACAAGTGGTGCTGGAGGGGTTGTGGGTTTTGGGGTGTGAATTTGATGTGCTGCGGCTGCTTTTGCTTTTGCTGCTGCACAACAGGCAAAAGTCGAAAGGCCATGGAAAATAGCTGCCAAACTTTTGGCTGCCGTTCAGTTTGAGAGTTTTTGGGGGAGGGGGAGAAAATAAAATTTATGTTGCCTACTTATTGGGGCGTGTTCTGGGGCAAGAGAAAGAGAGAATTTTGTGTTTGGTTTGGTTTTTGGGGGGAAGGTTGGTAAGTGGGTTGGCTGGTTGGTTTGGTTTGGTTTTCGGTGGTGGCCACATATAAATTTGACATTCTTTTCTTTTGAATAACACTTAAACACAACACTATCTCACCTTTACCCTCAATAGGCAGATGGTTGCACTTCATGATGGCCAACACAGCCTGCGAGATGTTGGGGAACTCAATCAGGCCGGAGGAGGAGCGCTCGGTCTTCAAGGGGAACAGGCGCACCGATGTGGCGGGCACATCCTTGATATTGAAGATTCCAATAAGCTGGTCCTCGGTCAAGCCGGGTGGTGTGTTGAAGAAGTGCAAAATCTGTAAGGAATAAGAACAAGAATTAATATTCATTAGCTTTGAATTCTTAAAAACCAAACTCTCACCTTGCTCGGTGGTTGAATGCGATTCTTGCTGGCCTGGGCCGGCGATAGGAAACGATTGTTCTTGGAGCCGGTGTACTCCTTGAAGCTGGGTGTGTGATCGGGCAGCAAGAACGGATTGATCACCTCGGATAGGAAATTCTGCTTGGAGAATGCGATCTGTATTTTGCCGCCAGTGCCCACGGGAATGTTGTTCAAGTGTTGTACGCAGCGCTCAACGGCCACAGAGTCGCCCATTTGCACCATGGCGGTGCCCTCTTTGGTCTTCAAGAACTTGATCTGAAAAAATCCAGAGAGAGAGAGGATTAACTGGCTGATAATATGTCATATTTCTCGCATTTACTGCATCCATTAAATCTGGTTTCGGTGTGTGCCCTGTGTGTCCACCTCAATGTTTAATTAAATTATATGCCCCAGCAGCCCCATTTTATGGCGCCTCGTACCCTCGTTTTGCCCGGTGACCCTTGCCCCCTCGGGGGAGCCAGGTTGATTGAATTCTCTTGTCGCTGTCATCTCTGTGTTGGCTTTAACCCAATCTGCCAGGGAAGAAGCAGGAGCAAGCCAGAGAGGAGCAGGCAGGAGCAGAGCGGAACCGAGTTTCGCATTTTCATTGAATTCAATTTAAAATTTCCTTCAAACGCAATTATATAACAGAATGGCGTCCTTAATTCTCAATTCATTGTGTATGTTGGTTGTATGTGCTGTTGCTTCTGTTGCTGTGTGTTTGTCACATGAGTTTATGCCCCCAGACAGCGGCACCACTCCCACAATTGTTATAGCCGCCCTCCGCCCCCTTATTGGGTCATCAAAGTCAGTCGTGTACGTGCCCAATCGCCAAAAATAGCTGAAAATATTATCATTGCCTGTGATTTTCACTTGACAAATATTCGAAATGTCATTCGAGACACACTTTCTTGTATTACTACGAGTCTCGGGGAAATGTTTATTGCTGAAATAGCGAAAAAGTTTCAAATGATTTTAATTGAATTTGGAAAAGACGTGAAGTGGTCCTTGAATTTATAGAAATATAAAAGAAAATTTCTTGTAATAAATGTATGAATGATTTCCCTTTCTCTTTAAGAGCACAATTTATGTATATTTTGCGTTATAAAACCGAATTTATTTCTATTCGCAAGTTACAAAATATAGTGATTTATGAAGCATTGACTTTTCCACTGGAAATCTTTCACACCTCGCTGAAAGCGATCTGCCGAGTTATAAACGTAATTGACTATAATAACTCCCCAAACAATAATTACAAAACGAACTCAAAGAGCCGGGAGAGAAATTGAAAAATCAATGGAAATGCTAGTGGCTTGGCTTGGATAATTCCTACGTTCATTCACTCGCATCGTTGGCTGGCTGGTTGGTTGGTTGGTCAAATCAATTTGCTGGCCGCTGGCAGTAGGCAGGCATTGAACCCAGAGAGCGAGGAGGATGAGGAGGAGAGATCAGGGGAAAACGAGTTTTTGCAATTGCAACTGCGAAATAGAGAAGCAGAGACTGAGCTGAGCACCTGTCCAAATTGGGCGACGGCCGCCGCTGCAATTTTGTTTGCCAAATGCCTTAATTTGGCGTATTGATGTCGGTCTTTTTCTTTGCACGCATTGAGCAGTGAGCTTGGCATTTGCTAAATTTTAGCTCGTTTTTCCACTCGAATTTGATTTATTTTCTGCTTGGTGTATTTTTTCTGTCGCTGCTGCAGTCTCGGGTCAAAATGAACTTAATTATGACTGCAGGCACTTGGCCAAGAGAGCTAATTGCCACCCGTTCGAGGCCATGTGTTTTTCCAGTTTTCAACCAGTAAACACAACAAGTAAGAAAAAATCAATACTCATTTTCCTTAAACGGGACGCAGCAGGAGAGAAAGAGACGAGACCTTGTTGGAAAAATTATAAGCTCATTTCATAAATTATTCAATTATTAAATATCACCCATGTCCTTCGCATACCCAATTATACGTATAATGAGCTGGCAAACATTTCAAAATAAACAAAAGGCAACGCGCTGGCGGTTCATGTGTAAATGGGGCAAACAATTTGCTTATAATTAAACCCAGTCCCCGGACACATCCGCATTCAACTATGTATGGTCTATGGTAGATATTCCAAAGCTTATGGTGTGTGCCTAAAGTGGGACGCAATCAAAACGAATTCGCCTCAATGGAGTATGAATGGTGGGGCAAGGAGGAGGCAGGGGTTAGGGTTGGCCAAAAAGTAAATAAAAACTAAATGAGGCTTATCGAATAGGCAAAGAGAGCTGGAGCTGGAGCGAGCGAAAAACCCAAACCGAGACACGAAACGAATCATAAAAATAAAACAATGTATAAAAATAAATATAGACCATAAATCAGTCAAGCAGAAAGCGGGCAGATAGCCCCTGAAATCCCCCGAAACAAAAGGATAATGAAATTACAAACATGCAAACATAAGGCCTGGCTACATACACTCAAAAAAAGTACTAAACAAAATTAATTTAGAAGCTAAGTAAACGAATTCAAATGAATATTTCTATGGCTACAAGCTAATAGCTTGTTATGCTCACTATAATTCATTTAGTTAAGCTGGCAAATATTATTTATTACCCATTTCTTGAGGTGTACACATACATATCCTGCAAATAAAACTGGGCACCCGGCAGGACTTTTTCCCCTTGGCCAAATCAAAGGGCGATTCATGGCAGAATGGTCACTGCTGGTCAACAGCCGCCATCGCCATCGCCGCCGCAGCAGCGCCAAACATTTGGTGCGTGTCTAATGAGCTGTGCTCGGCTCCCGCGTGTCCTTACCAGTGGCCATCCCTGCGCCACGCTGCTCCCCATGGTGCGGCTGCGGCGCTGCGTTAATTAAAATGCGACCCTCTTGCCAGAGATCGCTTTGTTGTGCAATGTGGCATGGTGTCTGCTCTGCCATTTGATTTAATTGCTCACGCGCTCGGCTCCAAAAGAGCAGCAGCAATGGCTGACCTATGCTCCCCATCAGGACGACCCCCTCCCTCCCTTCCGTCACATTTTCCACAATTTTCCAAACCTGATTTCCACCCCACATTGTATATACAACTGTTTTTTTAATGCGTATTTAATTGAGTGCGTGTATTTTGTTGGCCTTTAAAGACACACTCTTCATTTGCTGGCTTTTTCGTAAACTCAGCCCAAGGAGGTCCTTTCCGGCTTCCTGAACCATCCTCTCCTCTCCTCTTCTGGCCTATTTTTGTCATGCCATTTAACCTGAAAATCAATTTGCTGATGACTTCATCGCCCTGGCTCCAGAAATAATTAACCAGATTGCTTCGTTCGGGCGGAAGGACGGAGACATTGCTTTTCTCGGGGAAAAGTGTGGATTGAGTGAGTATCGGTGTTATACCGTGCAAATTACAAATCGCAAAATGCAAACAATTCAATCGAATTTCCCTCGGGTGCTGCTGGCTAGAGTCCGGACATATTTGACAGCTTGCCGGGCAGGCTTCGAGTTTCAGCCGGCACGATTTTTCGGCAGGTTAATCAAATTCCTTCCAGCCGAATGTTTATGCCAAACCCTATTAGGATCTCCTCAGCCGCCTGTCCGTGGGCTTATTGAAATCGAATACTTTGTATTTCCGCCTCTGGAATGTTAGAGGGAGATGGAATCAGGGCGGGGGAGCTGCGTTTATCCATAATTTAGGAAAGACACGATCCCGAATGGTGCCCCATGGGAATCCCATTAACACCCCAAACTCGGGCCATTGAAAAGAGGAGACGAAGGCTGATAGCAAGGAAGCCCATGCAACGGCACTTTGATTGAGTGGCCATCAATTTCTCATTCGCAATTCAAACATGTCGGCCCATAAACTCGCAGATACATCCAAACAAACCCGCCCACGCATCACGCATCGCACATCGCACATCAGTGTGCACAGCCATCGACTTTATAATGAGGCAGCAACACACACACACTGGAGTCCTGGAGTCCTGACTTTTTCATCCTGAGAACTCACTCACAGTTGCATAGCGACAGGCGCAGCGACCCGAAGAAGGATGCCATGTGCGTTGGGGGAAAAACTTGGCCAGCACAAGGGAGAGGGAAAGAGAGAGCAAGCAAGTTGGGGCTAAAAACTGAAGGGTGGCTAAGAGTGAAGGGGGGTGGCTTTAAGCCAGGGGCGGCAGGCAAAAAGTCGAAAGCCGGACTGGAGAAATGTGTGTTTGCGGCTTGGCCAGTGAATAATGTTTGCGCATAATCATTTTTAATGGCTAATGAGTAGTTTCCGTCTCGGACAGGAAGTTTGCAATAAATTCCGCCCTCTGGCCATCCTTTAACCGCCATTGCAAGTGTCAGACCCAGCCCACCAGAAAGAAACTGAACTAAATGGCCACCGCCGCGCCTTGAATTATCGTGCCATCCCTACTTCCTATCCGAAAAAAAAAGGGAAATAGAAATAATAGTAATGGCCGAAATAAGGGTGTATTGGCTAGAATAAAATAAGCCAAAGGTCAGTTAAATTATTGGCCAAAAGAGGGCAGTAGCTGCGGTTTCTATAAGCAAACTCCTAGCTTAAATCCCGTTAATTATGTCTTTAAATATTAAAAGTTAAATAAATAAATCTAAATACTGTTAATTTGTCTTTAAATATTGAGGATTAAATAAACAAACAAACACTGATTGAAAGTGACTCAAGAACCTCAGTTTTAACTAGTTCTTGACTTGAAAGTAGAGCCAAACATTAAAATGATTTGCTGGCATTTCCCTTCGCTTTATACGGGGCACAGAGTGAAATTCCTAAGCGATATACGACTCCTTTGAAAAATTGAATAACCCCTCTCGTATAGTATACTCCTTCTAGCCTCCTTAGCTCCCCGGCTGGTACTTCAGTGTGCAGTGAAAGTGGTTCGTGTGGTCTCCAGTCGCCTTGACTCGCTTTATCACAGACATAAACTAAACAAAACATGCCAGGGAGCAAAGTGAACCCTCCTCGTTGTCCTTGGTGAGCGCAATTGTCAAAGGACACACACATAGTACACACAGTACACATGTGGAGAGTGGGGGAAGGAGGGCGGAATCATAGTAGCAATAAAGTGAAAGCTCTGGCACACGCCAAAGAAGTTTTTAGCATTTGACTTTGATGTTAGCGGTGGTGGCGTTGCTTGCCACAAGCTCATTGTTCGACGGACGGTTTTCCGGGTGGTAGGTGGTTCTCCTTTTTTTTCCTTCTCTCCTTTTCTAGGTGGTTTTATTTCTGGGCAGCTTAGATAGCTGCAGCACCACTATGCCGCTAAATGCTCCCCGAGCGAGCTTCCTTCGACTAACAATGAGCACACATTCGGAATTGCCATTCGCCACAGCTTTTTAATGGATTCTTTTTTGGTCGTCATCGTGTTTTGATTTACAAGCGACTTGCCAATCGTTTTGCCATTGTTAGAGGGATAAAGAGGAGCTCGAGGAGCTAAAGGAAACCCGAAGAAGGTGGTGCCACGCCCCTATAGATAAAGCTGATGACGCTGCACTGATTGCTGTCCCGAGGCGTCGTCCCCACATGGCGGCGAAGGCTGGATATTAATCTAAAACGCTTTATCTAAATGTGTTTCTGGCCTACTACGAGAACGGACTTCGGTGTGTCCTGGCCTGGCCTCGTCCTTTTATTGCCTTTCGTTTTATTTGCGCATTTACAAATGGCACACAGAGACACAAAGTGCTCTTGCGGTTGGCATTCCCCACTCAAAAACACCTTTTTTTTCCTTGCTGCCGATATTTCGCCGCAAAGTGCTGACGACCAAGCAAAGCGGCGGCAATGAAATGCGTATTTTTCTTTTTTTCCTGGCTTCCTTTTCTTCCTTTTTTTTGTCAGCTTTCTGGCTAAGTGCAAGTTGAGGATATTTCCTTCTTCGCTTTCTTTTTACAATCGAAAAGGTCATAAGAAAAGGGTTTGGCCGCATGATAACGGCAAGTGTGTTCCCTCAAGTGCAGGGAGTTTAAGGAGCATTTAAAAAGGATCCTAAGTTAAGTTTGCTTTAAGAAATAGTAATAACTTAGGTGGTCATGGGAAAAGGTTTGAAACAATATTCTGCATTTTTGTGTAGTAGAAATGGATTAAACTTTTTTTCATATAATATTTGACAAGGTTTACAAGTAACCAAGTTTTTCTTGGAATTTCATGAAGGTTATGAGATCTAGTGATGAATATTTTTCAGTTAAGTAAAAAGGGAATGGATGAAACTATTTCATGTTCAAGGTTTAACAATTTGTTGCAAGGCTTAAAAATTGCTTGCCAGTTTTTCTATGAATTCCTGAAGGTTGCAAGACCAAGTGGAAATGCAACTGACATATTTAATATAAAGAAGATTTACGCAGTTTCACCACTCGAATTTCCACACATAAATAATGTAATTTTATCAATTCAAATTCGAGGAAAATTTATTAACCGTAAACCGAGCAGATATTTCAGATTAAATGCCTTTCATTTGACAGTTGTCAAATATTTAATTACATCCATATTTCGCCTCCACAAAAATGAAATCGAATATTGTTTATCTTTTGGTTTTCCATTTAAATAGCATTTAAATTCGAGGTCAAACTTACCCGTGCCACGTTGCCGTACAGGCAAACCAAATTGAAGAGCTTATCCGTGTTGGAAGTGTCGTGGTCCAGGCCGTACACCATCATGACGGCACCCTGAAGGAGCAGCAGCAGGAGCAGCAAGGAAGGAGAACAACAACAGGAGAGTTAATTAAAATTCTGTCTTGGCCAGGTGAAGGAGCAAGGCGCAAGTCTTGATCAGAAATTGTGGACAAATAACAATTACATTTGAGCAGCAGACTCATCCTCCTTCTCCCCTTTTTTACTCAAAATACTCACCTGAGCCTGGCCCTGCGGTGTGAAGGCCACCGGAGCATTGCGTCCGGGGACAACTCCGGCTGGCTCCTTCATCAGCCCGGTGGGATGGATGGCGGCACCCTTCCAGTTCTCCGGTGTGGTGGTATGATATTCGGGTGCTCCGAATGGCGGGAAGGCGGCGCCTGGTCCCAGTAGCGGTGGCTCTTTAAATTGACAAAGATTGTGCGATTGAGCTGGGGCAACTAGTTGATGGTGATGGTGGTGATGTTGTTGTTGTTGTTGGGGTACTTGTTGTTGTTGTTGTTGGTGGTGGTGGTGTTGTTGATGTTGTGGTGTAACTGCATGTGCATGTTTGTGTTGGTTTTGGTGTTTTTTTTTATTATTCAAAGCATGCAACAACAACAATAAGCAATAGCAAATCATAAATGAAAAGAAATAAAACAAAAAATATGTACTTTTTTTAGTGGTGCCAATTGTTTGGGATTTGTAAAAACTAAAACTTAAAGCTAAGCAAAAATATACACACATTTGACTTGTTATTGTTGTTATTGCATGTGAAGAAGAAGGAGCAGGGAGTAGAGCAATCCGAAAAACCCGTTCTAATATCAAAACCCCAAAAACCGAAAACGGAAACCACCAGAAACCCGGCTCACAGACATCGCAAAGACCAAGAGGAGGGAGGCGGCTCTGACATTTTTGGCTGCGGTTGCGCCGGATCAAGGCAATGGAAGGGGAGAAGCAATGGCGATTGCCATGATGGTGGCAGTGCCTCTTTTATGCCGGCTGTGGTTTGGCATGTAAGTTAATTGAATTTTTGGCAGGCGCAGAAAAAAAAGAAAACGTTCCACTCGCCGCCATAGAGAGCCCCAAATTGGTCTGCGCTGTTCTGGCCTCCATTTTGTGTTTTGGTTTATGGCGGTTGCATTGTGCGCGCGCCATCAAAATGGCTCCCACTTGGTATTGGTATTAGCCCCGTTTCATTCGCAGCTTCTGGTTATGGGATCTCCTCCGCCCAACAAATCTGTTGACGTCTTGCAATTAAAGGCAGAAAACTGTCAAAATGTCGCCGGCGCAGGCATTTAATTAACTTTAAAAGTGTCAGCCCAAGAGAGACGCACAGAGAGCGAGGCAAGTTTCTTGGCCTTGTTTAACCAAAACACACACACACACTAACCTAATCACTCGCAAAGTTGGCTCACACAAGTGTGACGGAGTCACGTCAGGAACTCAATTTGCATGGCGCTTGTTATGCCAAAATGGCTGCCCGAGTTGCCATTGCGGAGCTGTTTTTGTTTTGATTTGATTTAGTTGCACCACGTCGAGAGGCTATGGCAAAGCCAGAGCGCACAGGATCCCCGATCCCTGGATCCCTGTGCCTGGATCCCCCGGTAGTTGTGGCTGCGCATCAGGGAGTCGTCCTCGTCATGGCTAGTTTATTTTGGACTTTGGGGCTACCTGACAAAATATTTGCATAAAAATCCACCACACAAACACACACACGGTGAGAAGTTGGACAAAAAACGTGGAATAAGAGGGAGTTGGAGCGAAAACAAGCAGGTGTGCGTGTGTTTGTGTGTAGAGCAAAAAAAAATCTGGCATTTTTATCCCGACTGTTAGTTCAGAGCTGTCCGCCTGTTTTTTCGCGTCCCATGCAAACAACACAAATTGATGCAATTTTTCACAAGCCCTTAATCCGTTTCGGAATTTACGTGCGAACTTTAAAGCGTTCGCCAAGTTGCCAAAACTTGGCTAGGCACGTTTCAATTCACCCAACTTGGCCATAAGTAAATAATCCTTCGAGCGGTTTGCGAAACGAAAATGTTTGGGTTTCGCCGCCCTCGATCAGGCTTACACACGGCCAGCCTTCGATATAACCTACAGTCAATAACAATTCGGAATAAACCGTGGCCCGGAGCCATCACACACCAAACACACACACACACACTTTGGCCAACGGAAAACATAGTTATTCATTTCAAGTGCTCACCCGCTGCTTGGGCTTTAATTGAAATTCACGGCCCTTGCTGATTTCCCGCAACAACACGGGGCGTATGCGTGACGCCGGCCAAGCGAAATTGGCGACGACGACCCTAGGAAGCAGCAGCAGCAGAAGCAGCTGCCCCCCCTTCTAAAATCAAGTCTTGGGTTTGCCGCCCCAAAAACTAGAAGAAAAGAAATTCACGCCCCCGGCTGGACGTCGTCGTCGGAAGCGTGCCTAAAATGTTTAAGCATTTCGGGGAATTGTTGCATGCAATTGCTGGAAAATGCTTCACACGCAAGGCGTCGAAAAGGAGCGCTGGAAAATTGAGCAGGTGTAAATTTTCAGCGCGCACAAATTATTTTAGATTATGTGCTGTTCGGCGGCGGAAGTTGGAGTTTAGTTTCCGTTTTTATGGAACTTTAAGTGTGCGTGGTGTGTGTGGTGTGTGTGCCAAAGCAACCGCAGTCATTTGCATACAGAAAATGTTTGCTGTGCGGATTACGTATACGACACGTGTGTCGCGATTAAGTGCTTTGTTAGCTTGTGCAATTAGGGAAAGTTTTGTGCCACCTCACAAATTGGTTAGTGGACTAAACATATAAATGGAAATTTAACACAGTTTTGTAGCAACGGGACAGCCAGGACAACGGCAAAAATAGTAGATGGAAAAATGCAAGGATCTGCAACAAAGAACGCACTTCAAGCGCCGAACCAAACCACAAAGCGGGCTGCACAGAAATCCATTAAAACTCAGCCTCTGCGTGGGCAAAGGGGGGTAGCTTTGGTAGCACCGAAAGCTAGACAAATAAAAGCACGCCCATATGGGGTGCGGGTGAGGCTGCTGCAGGAACACAAAGTATTTATGCTGCAAATTGTTGCATACTTTGTGGCGTATTGGCACACTTTGTCAGCAGAAAATGGGGGAAAGGAGGGATTGAACACGAGAGAGAGAGAGGGAGCGTAGTCGGTCCAATGAACAAGGTAATGGCTGGCAAACAAACAAACAAAATGTATTCCCTCAACGGTTGCCGTTGTCGTCATCCTCCTCCTCCTCCACAGCTCGTTCACCTTAATTGCAATTTGCTTAAATGTATGCTACAATATTTTTCAGCTGGCAGTGGCATCCCTTCCCCGAGTGTTCAATGATTTTCAATTTGTTAGAGTCAACTTGGGAGAGCGCGCTCAACTGTACTTGCAAAATATGCCAAGAGTCGTGATGCTGCTACTACTGTCCCGTTTATCTGGTTGCATCCACTGCCACGCCCAGCGTTTCCTCCCCCGCAGTTTTTCACCGAGTCGTGGTGCGCCCTCGCTCCGTCATGTGACATTAATTTTCCCCCGCTCTGCGCACAGTTTGCGCTCACGTCTTGCATAAACATTTCCATAAGCAGCTTCGAAATTGAATTTGTTTTCATAAGCAAAACTATTATGCTGGCAAAGAGTTGTCCCCCAGTGTGTGACATGATAGCGCCAAACGACGATGAACCCCAGAAGAGAGCCAAGGAGACCAGCTAGAGCTTATAAAAAATAATCATCATCGCAGAGCGGAGAAAAGATTGTGGAAAAAGCAAGGAAGCAAGCAAGCAGGCGAGCACACACTTTGCGCTGTCGCATGTAAGCTCTGGAAAACTCCGATGCTCAACGGGGGGTTGATTATGTGACAATGCGCCTGATTGGTTTTTAATGTGTCCCCAAAAAAATACAGAAAAAATACAGAAAAAGAACGGATTTAAGCCTTTAACTGAATTCGAATGGAACGGAAATGGCAAAGGGTTTTATCAAAAAGAAATCAAGAAGCGCCGAGACCAGGACAAGGACGCGGACAAGGACCCACGGCAATGAGCCAATTTATATGCGATACGCAGGCCCTCATTCTCCCCCAAAGAAATTAGTCCCCGATAAGCAAAGCCAACAGTCAGTGGGTAGAGGGGTTGGAAAAAGGATTGCGGATTTTTTTACGACAGCCTTGGAGCGCGGAAATAAATTTGCGCCTAACTCTCTAGAGCTTAATTACATTTACGGCAGATTTGAATAATATAAACGCATGTAATTGCTGTTTGCTTGTTTGTTTGTTCGCCGCCGTTGTGTCTTGCAAACAACAACGAAACGCGAGTAAATACGCAAAGGCAAGGACATTGAGGATAACATAATTAGAAGCACCAAATGGCATTCAAGTTGGGTGGCTTTCACAGGAGCGATAGCGACCACGCTTGTGGGGATTTATAATATAATTCATAATCACACACAACACACACACATGGAGCACACACCCGTCGTCCGTGTGTGTACTTGGCAAATTGGCACGGCTTGGCCTTTAGTTTGGCCTTTGCTTTTGGCCTCTCTTGGCCTCGGCTTCGCCTAATTATCGCATTGGTAAACATTGGGGCCTCCCCGTCGCTTTAATGGCATGCAAACACATGTGCAATCAGTGTCCGCACTGTCACACCCACTCATCCGCCCACTTATCGGCTGGAGAGTTCTTGGCCATGAGCTCTCTCGAGTTTTTGGACCTCCTCGAATAACTCTATTCGGGCTTTGGCACAACTGCAGTGGAGGGTCAAGCAGGAAAACATGGCAAATATATAAATTTGTAAAGACTATGGAATACCCAGTTATAAACTTGAAAATGTAGAATATTTTCTGGTGTTAAGCTTGGTGAAGTATAGAGGTAATATTAAAATATAATAACTAGTACATGAAGTAAGAGAATCTCTATTATATCTTACGATTCCCGACTGGGAACACCCTTCTTCCCCTAAAGAATGGGTATTAAAATACATTCAATGACATTTCAAGAGCCCAGGGTACTCAATGCGACATAAGCTGGCTTGAGAAGCACCACTACACATTGGAAAAACTTTATTGGCCAACCTCGTACCTCGTAGTGGCTATCACCTCTTGCTACTCCTGCCCCTCCTCTCCCCTGTGGTCGCTTGTTTGTTGTGGTTGATGTATTGACTCTGTGGGTGGCGGTGGTTGCAGGCGACATTTTGAAGCATTTTTGTAGTTAATGGAGCTCGCTGTTCGCTCGCTGCTCTCTCCTCGATGTGTAAATATATGACCCTGCACATTTATGATATTTCATACCCGAAAACCAAACTATCCCCCAGTCTTTGAATTGCGCAGCAACGCTCTCTCTAATAACAAATTCGTTTACGTTACTTAGTTTTTGCTTTGATAAAGTTTAGTTTCAGTTTGCTCGCCCAAAAAAAAAAGAAGGAAAAAAAGTTATCAGCAGTGGAAAAGCGAAAATCGATAATGCCATAAAAATATAACAAACAATAAGGAAAAAGAGCCATGGCAAAGTGCTGTGTGCCATGTCCTATGTGCGATGTGCAGCTGGGGGACATTTTAGATATTGTAATTTGGCAAATTGCACGATTCTCTCTAAGCGAAAGACGGATAGAGAGCGAAAAAGTGCAAGTGGCGAACGCATTAGCAAAATGTCCAATTAATTGCTTTGGAAAATTACACCAAAAGTTGCCGCCACTTTACGTTCCACTTTTTTTCGCTAATATTATTTCGTGCTTCCTGAAGCTGTGTGTTGGGCCAGCTGCTAAATTAATTACAAATTATTACGGCGGGCACAAAAAAGTGGTGGAAAGTAGAAGCAGCATCAGCAGCAGTCGCCGTTGCGTCCTGCATAAATTAAGCAAATGCTGTCGACGGGGCGATGGATGGTCGTCGATCTTCTTCATGGTTCATAAGCAAGAAAATTAGCTATATTTTAAGCAAAGGAAACTTTTTTATAGTATATAGCATAATTTGAATGCAAATGTACTCGCATAAATGGCAATAAAAGGGGCTTACACCTGTCGTCGTACCTCCGAATGAATCAATTGCGAGAGTAATCAAAATGGCAAACAATAAAGCTTAAGGTTTAATACCGACAACGCTGATGAATGGCCGGCATTAAGGCGGATCGAGGGGAAATTTAAAATACCCCGCGCAGCACAGGATATAGCCTGACGTCCAGCCAGTCGGCGCAGTCATCAATCACTAGCTTTTGATTGAAGATAATCGACGCAATATTGCGTGGAGTGGCAAAGTTACCATATCCTCCTTCGCAATTTCGGCTCAATAGTTTCCTGGCGGAAGCAGCGGGACTGGTGTCCATTAGCGCTCGTTAGGGGGTAGTTTTTGGGAGGGAGGTATGGAGGTCCTTCCTGCTGCCATGCCATGGATGTTTCCGAGGGGGTGTAGTTATAAGGAGGAAAGTTCACCCGGCGACGACGACATTGTTCTTGTTCGACACGCCATCTAGCGACAGCAGCCAGCGGCAACATCGAACTCATCGTTAGCTGCGTGCGCCGCTGTTGACAACGATTTGATTGATCGTCCTTGATTGATTGATGTGCCGTGCACAGAGCGAGAGAGCAAGGAAGAGAGAGAGGTGCAGCAGCATCGACTGATGCCTCGTCCTGGCAGCGACTTTAAAAACCATTTGCAACTTTTATTGATGCCCAACATAGATTTAATTATGCCCGGCATTCCCGGCACCGCAAGGGGTTTTTTGGAGGCTTTTCTGGGCTGCCAATCCAGTGACCGCAACATGACACAATTTGTCATTTTCAATTTATTGAATTACCATAAAATGCGAGCGACACAATTTATATTTTTGGACAGGCGGCCTGCGGTTGCCGGTTATTGTTGTACATGTTGCTGCTGCCGCTTCTGCTGCTGCTGCTGCTGCTGATGATCATCATCATCCGTAACCCTGCCCCTCCAAGCGAAATTATTGGATTTCACCATGAATTTATTGTGGAAAGATGTCTCTTTTTTTTGCTGGCGTTTGGGTTGGGTTGAAACCACAAGATTTACGGCCTGACAGACCCAAAACAGCAGCAGCAAAAGGTTTTTATATACATACATATTTCTCATATAATATTTCGGTGGGAAATAGTGTAGAGCAAACAGCAGTAGCGAAACGTTAATTTAATTAATTTTCGGCTGCCGCAGCAACGCGGCAATTACTAAGCCGCAATTACCAGGAAAACTGCATTAGGCAAGTAAATATTGGCCAAGACAAAAGACAAGCAAATACACACACACACAGACCGTAGGAAATGCGCTGTCAATCAGCGAAAGTAAGCCACAACAATCAGACCCAAAAGGCAAATAAAATGCCACCCACTCTTCATGGCAATAATGCCAGAAAATTAAGCCACTATAAGGAGGATATGAGGATGGAAGTGTATTATTTTTGGGACAACACATTCAGCTGAGAGATACTGCGAGTAAACACAAACAAGTCAAGGCAGGCAGCTCTGGAAGGAAGCCTCCACCCTGTGCACATGCAAATATTCCGAGGCATTTGCCATATTAACTAAGTGATTGGCGGCCAGGACGGACGGACGGATGTGTGGTGCGTTTAATGAACGCCCACATAAATCTTCGAGTGACTTGGCCGCTGATCCCATGGAAAACAATCTTGGGTAGCACAGTCACCATAAATATGTCACAAAAACACACACTCACATCTCATTCCATTCCATTCCCCCCATTGGTATTTTTATGTATTTTTAAGTGTTTTGCCATCGTCTTTGGCTTTGGCTTTGGCATCCCACCTGCAAATAAGCGACATCTGCCGCCGCCAGTGCTGGTGGTGGTGGTGCGAACAGTGGGCGTGGCACCGCTCGCATTGGGCAGCCTCAAAAGCGGAACATTTAAAAATAAAAAGCCGGAGAGACAGAGAGGAAAATAAGGAAAATACGGAAAATGCGAGAGCGACGGACCACTGCGCCGCTTTACTTTAAATTTGGCCACTTTGAAATATATTTTTAGCTGATTTTGTGCCGCCTTTTGCCACCCGCTGCTGGCTTGCAATTAAAATTAATTTATTTGGCAATTATTGGCCATTGGAAGCATTTATTTTAATTATGGTGCAAATTTGTACGGCTGGCTCATCTTGGCCGAAACAAATATGTATTCATATTTTTATGATGGAGGAGGCGTTGGACGATTAAGAAAATGAGCCATAACATTAAGTGACTGGCAACATTTTGAATACTACAATTATCTGGGAAATAACCCTGTTTACGGGGATTAAATATAAGAGTTTAAGGAATATTTTAAACGAGAATATTTAAGATCAAAATAACCTAAATACACCTAGAATTAATACAGAAATATTGCTTTTAAAGGCTTAAACCGTGTATATGAATCTAATGGATAACTGCATAAAGCCAAGACCATTCGAAGTTGTGAATGAAAATTACGGACATTGAAAATTATGCAAATGGTCCGCAACAAGCGGAAAAATAAGAAGAAAAAAACCTGAAAGACTCGCAAAGGAGGAACGTGAAAATCTTGGAAGACGACGACGCAACGTCATCGTTATAGAAATGTTAATGGAGCTCAGATATAAACAAAGAAAAGCGCCAAGGAAATGCAATTGAAAATTCATGGAAGACAAAAGGAAAATAAAAATGTAAATTGCATTTCGCTGGCCAGGAAACTTGGTATAAGAACCAAATCGAACCGAAATGAACGGATCCGAACAGCAGCAGCAGCGAAATTGATTAATGGCAGAAAATAAATTTCGCATAGAGATGCAAATTTTTTTGGCGCTAGCATCTTTTGATCTTTACATTTTTGCCCCCAGATGCATTGTTTTATTTTGTAATTGAACTTTTGCATCCCCCACCTGCCACCCCGCAGCCATTTCAATGGGAAATTAATTTCGACGTTTACATTTCATCACAAAAACTCCCACTCGCAGGGCCCCCAGGACGTATGATTGATTCGATCTGCAAATGTTGATGTACGTGTGTATATTTGTTTGCTCTGTTTGTTTGCACCAGTGTAAGTGAGGGGTGTGTAAGTGTGTTAGTGTGAGGTATAAGTGTGGTGTGCGAGGTGTAAAGTGTACGGTGTGTGAGGTGTAAGGTGTGTGGTGTGTGTGAGGTGTGTGGTGTGTGCTCGTGTTTGAAATGTGCTCTAGTTTCAAATGTACTTACGGCTCTCAAGCATAACAACATTTTCGGGTATAGAAAACAGCGACTTACCTGAAAAGACAAAAGGAAAATAAACGAAAGTTAATGATTTGTGCAATCGTTACAAAGACGGCACAAAAAAAAAATATATATATATAGTATTAACAATTCGAACAGTGAGTGAGTGGTACAAGAATTCAATTTGAATAATTCATCTGTGTTGAACAGCGTTTAGCGACAAATGTTGCAAGAGGTTCGGGTAACAGGATGGAGGATTATAAAGGGTTTTATGTTGACTTTACAGCTTTCAATTGTACAACACTGTAGCTGTAACGACTCTGTTTAAGTGTTGACCAGAGTTTAATAACACTGTTGCACTGTTGGCAGCATTCAATAATAATGTTGTTGCTAGGCGAAACCCAACTTTCGCAGAGTCATCTTGTTTTATTCATAAAGGAAACAAAAAGAAAATAAATACTGTTTTTAAAAATGTACAAGTATCTTAAAATAACTATTTAAGGCAGAGAAAACTAAACTTTTATTTAATAAAAACCGTTTCTTAAACGTGAAATTAGTTGAGAAAACATTCTCTTAACCAGAAAATTTCAAAAAGAGTTTTAACTGAAATACACACAAATATGCCAAGACAACCCAATTATTTTGTTGCTGCAGAATGACAAGGAAGAAATTGGGGGCAGACATTTTGTTTTTTCCCACAGGAATTTTTTCTATGGAAAAATTTAAGACGAAGAAAACTCAAGCCATCGCTGGTGCTTACCGTTGGTCTGATAGCAGCCCGTGTTATATGCATTGATCGGATAGCGCTTGCGATAGAGCCCCGGGGAGCTGCCAAAGGAACCCATGGGACCACCTCCGCCGCCGGGAGTTCCGGGACTCATCATGGCACCTGCCTGGCTTTGCACATAGTTGTAGTTGCTCTTGTTGCCGAATTTGCGCGGCTGCGGCATTGCCGGCACATGGAGCAGCTGCCCCGTGGCCAAGTGCTGCACTTGCGGCACCACCGCCTGCTGCTGCACGGCCTGCTGCTGCTGCTGCTGCACGGCTTGCTGTTGCTGCTGCTGCACCGGCTGCTGCTGCTGCTGGACCGGCGATTGTGGCAGTGATTGTGGGTTATGCCACATGAAGGCGCTGGCGTTGGCGTTCAAGTTATTCATAATGCTGCCGTTGATTCTCAAAAACGTATGCGAAATGTGTGCGAACTTATAGAAATTGCGAAAATGTTCAAATCGACCAAAAGCCGATGGCGTGGCAACAAGAAATTTTCAAGAACACAGCAATTGGTAACAATCGGGGGGAAAAACTCGGTATACAAAACGCGGTAGAAGCTAACACGGTAAAAGTTAACACGGTATAACCAGAACACAACACAAGTTTTCTTTTGGAAGTCTACAAAATTTTTTTTTTGGTTTTTTTCCTTGTATGTAATTGTTGTGGGTTTTGTCTAGAATAGGTGTACTTTACGGTAAGACGTCTCACTGACGAATGAAAATTGTGCTTCCAGCATTGACAGTCATAAAGACAACATTATTGTCATAATTTTTCTGACAATTTTTGAGCCTGCTGTGATTAATAGTCGTGATAGGGTTGCTTCCAAAGCTCTATGAGTGAGTAAATATCGATAGAAGTACGTGTAAGGGTTGCTTTTAGGGCACTATCGCAATCCTTTTAGAAAGGGAGTTGCCTGATAAGCCAGCGTTGCCAACTCAGCGTTGCTAGTCAAGTGGAAACAATAAATGCAACTTTAAATTAAAAATTTCTTAACAGTTTTATATAACGGATATAATCAGTGGTTAAACATTCAAAAACAAAAATTTCTTAACGGTTCAAAATTAGGAATTAAATGTTTTTTTTTTTTTTAAACTAAATTAAATTATGTACCATTTTCGTGATAGAAAATATATTTTTAACTGAAACAAATATACGCTGGCATTTTTTCTTTGAATTTAGGAACCTTTTAGATCCTTGGTCATAAAATTCTCTATATAATATAATATATTTTCACAAAAATAGCTTTGTTCTCATGTTAAAAATGACAAACTTAACGAAATCAAATGTGGCAAAATCGAGTTTCCTAGACGAGTGCGCCGCACTGGCGGTTTTGAAACAAAAGATACTTTGCCACCGCAGCACAGTTGCCGGGCGAGAAAGAAATATATCGCACATGACAAAGCAAAGTTGTCGGTGCCAAAAAGCCGTGGCAGCCACGCCCCCCAGGACAGCCATGATATGGAAGAGTGGTCTCCGAGAATTCCGAGATCGAGGAGCGAGAAGTGAGGAGCAAAGAGCCACGGAATGCGCCAGTGTCTGCGAGTGTGAGAGCGGAACGTGGCCATTGTGGCAAGTGCCAAAAAATGCCGCACGAATGAGAAGAAGTCCATTTTGCGGGGTTATGTAGGTGGCGGCTGGGGGTTCCTGCAGTTACTGCTAGCATTTACACAGCCAAAAAACAAAGGCTGAAAAACTTTAACCGCAAAAGTTTTTATTTACTTCGTTGCTACTGCTACTGCTGCTGCTACTGCCGAAAAATCCACAGCAGGTGAAAACTTCTACTTTGGTGCGTGGCCAGAAAAACATCAAAGTTGCATTAAGTGGTAGTAGCGCCGCCGCTGCTGGCACAAAAAAAAAAAACCCTTTAATTGTATGCAAAAACAAAGTGGGGAAAACATGGCAAAGTGAATAAGGAAGGTGGCTTCTTAAATCATTTTTAGCAGAACGGTTTATTTGCATAGAAGGTAGCTTAGTAAATTTATTATAATAACTTAAATAAACTTGAGCTTTAATTCTATTAATTGGCTCATAAGTCAGTAAGTCTCTTTTAATTACAAATTCTTGAAAGAGTTTTCAGCTGCACTCAGCTTTAACAGGTTAAACAATAGCATTTCTAAGACCGCTGCTACCTGGAAAGCTATGTAAATTAGATTTCAGCTGCATTCCCACTTCGATTGACTCAATTATTGCCACCTTTTGGCCAATTAAAGCCCGTCCCTTGCTGCACTTGAATGGCACTCTCACTCACCCACCAACTCGAGGGCTGAAAATCCGCTCAGGCGGAGAGTCGGAATCAGGAGGAGGAGCTCCATGAAATGGCATGCCTAATGAGGGCTGAAATGCATTTCATTATGCCGGCGACGACTAAATGCATGGCCCCCGAACTTCAGAGCGGCACTTTGCTTAGCCCCTCTTGACCCAATTCAACAGCGCCTCTTGGCCCTGGGCTCAGCTCCGGCTCAGACTCAGTCTCAGAGTGCGTTAATTGCTCCGACACAGCCCAGAACTGGATGGCTGGATGACGGAGGGGTTGACAGATGGACAGAGGCGATGGGTATGGGCTTTGACTTGAAGGTGTTTTTAGGGTTCCGGACACCTTTAGTGAATTATGCACGCCGTAGATCTCTTACAAGCCATTAGGCTGCGAATCTGTGACTGTGTGCACACTGGTATATGTACATATCTCTGGCACAGATCTCATTCGAGCCACATTTGCCCTGCTCAATCACCGAATTCCTTTCGATTGCCAAAAATAACGCACAACAATAGAACACACACTCACTCGCCCATTCCTATCCTAGGCATTTTTAATGAAGTGTATCTAATATAGAAATTAATTAAACAAAACAGCAAACGACAGCGGAATAGAACAGAGCAGGCTGCTCTCTCTCTGTGCATGGGGTGTGGATTGCAAGACATTTGCCACATGCCACATGCCAGCGGCCATGGTCACAACCCCCAGTGGGAGCCAGAAAAAATAGATATGGGGGAAATGGAAACCAGGGGCTGCTCATCATTGCCTTCACAGGTGACAGCACAAGTTCAACACGCTGAGCGAAAACAGCCACTCAGCTGCTCCGTTTCTGCGGTTCATTCATTATGCTTATTAGATTTGCCTGTCTGCGGCATTCTCCGCCTTCATTCTATTCTCTATTGTTATTCTGGCACATTTACGGGATGCAGACGTTTAAATTTAATTACATTAAAATGTCTTGAGGAATTTCGGTCTGTGCCTCTCTGTCTGTCTCTGGTTTGTTTTAAATATGCTCGAAACATCTAGTAATTACTGAAATCTAAACCAAAAGGCAGTCGGAAGTTGTCAAAATATGTTTGGGGTAGGAGTTCCTTCCTTAAATGTGTCTCTTTTGTGTCTCATCCACTTCAAATCAAGTACAATTAAGGATATTTAAAATACTAATTAGATCCCCCAAAGGCTACTAATTAAAAGTTTAACGAAATTCGTAACTATTTAATTATTTTAAACTTCAGAAAATTCCCCTGATATGCTCTCATCGTTTTAACAACTTCCGCAGCAGCCTGCCTTTAGTCGTAACAACTAAAATTTCACTTTTCCTTTTGATATGTGACATTTATGGCCAGGCCAAGCAGTTTTAAACCAAAGCTGCAGCTTTACCTCCGGAGATAACGCCAAAAGTGTGTGAAAGTTGGCCGAGAGTTTGTCATGCAATTAGAGCAACATGCGACGACGACATGGACGACATGGACGACGACGACGACGAAGACAGCTCTGGGAAACTCACGCTCTGGTTGGGAATGCGTTTTCCGCTTGCCCTGGCCTCGTGCAGCTGGAAAATCAAGTTTTTCCCATAGCGCCGCTGGAGTAGAAATGGTAGAGTGGATTGTCCATGGCCAGGAAATATAGCAGCAGCAGCAGCAACAAACGGGCGGCCCAAAGTGGTTTTCGCCAATTGAACTCGTTTTGCCGATGTCGGCTGTCGGTGGTAGTGTGTGGCAGTGGCAGTATCTGTTGCTGTTTCGCCTCTGATGCAAGCAAATCGAACGAAATCGAACGAAATCGAAATCAAAATCACTTTCGGAATGTGCGTTGCCATAGAGCCATTGAACCGAGCTCATCAGGAGGAGCCATTGGCCATTGGCCATTGGCCATCGGTGGCCATCGTCGTAATCACGGCAGTTATATAAGCGAAACCCATCCAGGGTTTCGCAGCACTGCGACGTTTATTTGTTTGTTTTCTATTTCAACGAGTATTTTCAGCAAGCGCAATAGAAATATGCGTAAGTGGTGAAACATTGTTGCGGCGAAAGTTTCCCTCGGCTGACCACCGCCATCATCATCGACGGTTTTTCGATCGCTCTTGGCCATAAACGCTGCTCTTGTTGCCATAAAAACTGGAGCAATTGCGACGACGCTGGAAGCGGAAGGATGTTGGCGCAAAGGAAGTAAATAATGCGGCGAAACGAAATTGGCAAGATGGGAAATGGAATATTGCGGACACAAGTGGAGTGCTTCAACTCGAGAGATGGAAATTGAATTTACAGAACGAAACTAAACGAAACGAAACTTCTTGGGCAGCCGGGGGAAAGGATATTCTAAACAAGAACTGGCACTGCACAGAAAGTGATGCGGAATTTCTCAAAATTTCAATAATATATTCTGAGCAAAAGGCGATTTCAACAGAACCAATCTGCAAATAAATGTACGTGCTTAATCTAATAAGCCGCGAACATAAATCCGCACATAAATATCCCGGCCGTCATCTGTCTGTCAGTTCAAATTAATGCATTAATTGCTGAGCACAGGCCAAAATGTGAAATATGCTTCCGAAAAGCTATAGATGTATATATTTATATATTCTGTGGGATTTACGCGACACAAAAAAGATCGCAGTGCGTCGTAAATGAATTCGCAATCTAATTTAAATGGGAATGCAAATAGCCGCTGCAAGCATAGATCACGGGGAGCTAAGTGCCCGAATATTTGCCAGCCACCTCGAAGTAAACAAAAGTTCGAAAAATAAACAAAAAGTCCGGAGGGACATTCCTCTCCTCACCCATTCCTTGCATAATTTCCAGATTTTATTTTCTCACACACAGTATCGAAACGATTTCATTGAAAACTATCAACAACCGAACGTCATATATATACTCGCATGTGTGTGTGTGCAGCACTCATGGGAATTGTAAACACACTTTTCCCACACTCCACGGGAGCTGAGTGGAAATTTGATTTTCCGCGAGTCTCATTTATGAGGTGGATTCCGAACCGAAAATTAAGCGCAATGCAGGCGAGCGGAATCTGTTTCCATTAATCGCTTTTATTTCACATTCAATTTCTCGCGTGCCTCCGCTCTATTTGTTTGCCTCGGGATCTTTGTTAATGAATTTTTGGATTCGGACAACTTGGCAAGGTCAATGCCAAGACAGCAAGAGATTATGTCAATAACAAGTATAAGTATTATGAATTTTCCACCAAAGGGGGGATAATTTAGTCATGGAAATTTTAGGGGCAATGTATGGTATAATACATTTTTTATAAAGTATTTAAAATCACTATGCGTTGTGCAAAGCTCTATAAATAAATAAAAGAGGTTTTACTTGGGGGAATATTTTGGTAAATATTTATTTAACGGTTGAACGCGTTAAATCTTTAATTTGAACCATTTCAAATCCAGTTTTCCGGTTGATTTTTTAGGAAAGAACTACAAATTAATTCGCTACAATAAGATAACTTGATTTTCTTGAATCAACCAGATGCAATTTAGTAATTAAGAAAGCAAAACATGTTAAACTCAAAGCCAAACAGCTTTGCAACTGAGATCAAAAATAATGATAGAAATACTAAAATATGTTTATGTTAAACCCGAGTTTAAATGCATTTTACTTTCAATCATTCGCTTACAAACCTCTCGACTTAATTACTAGTTTTGGCAATAAGTTTTCTAACTTGGCCAATATAGTTGCCGGATTGGACTCTCGATTTGTTCTTGCCATGCGCACTCAGCAAATTAAAAAGTGCAATTCTGCGGCTGGATTCCTCGTAGCCCATTGGGAGCCACAAGCCTCGAATCGAACAACAGTCAACGAGGTCTGCCGTTTATTAAAATCGGTAGCACATGAGGCCCACACACACACACACACAGAAGGGACAGCTAAAGGGAGAGAGGGGAACAGAGACAAGGACAAGCCGTCGTGTCACAAAAATATTTCATAAACATGCCGCGAACGTTGCAATTAAATGTCAAAGCGCAGCGCAACCATTTTGCTATTTGATTGCCCCGAGGCAGTCGAAGCCAGAGCAATAAATTCAGACCGTCTGTGGGGAGCTTCTGGGAAATGCAAATGCCAGTGCAGCGGCACTGTGCCACCTGCTACCAGATAGCAAAACATTGCCTAAGCAAACAGGCGCTAAAGATACACAGGATATGACAGAGTAAAAATACACACAACTCCAAGTCCTGGCTGTTTATCAGAGAAGCAAGTTTGTTAATTTACGAGCGTAGCGTTAACTCACAGCTAATTCCCATGAGGAAACTCTCAGCCCTTATTTACGTGATGCTAATTATAATGGCCACGCGGCGTATGCGCAATCTCCAAAGCGTTTGTTTAATTGCGCATACGCCCCGGTGTCCTCCCAGGGCTCATTACGGCCTTCATTGACCAACAGCAACAGCAACAGCAACAGTCAACAGCATATGCTGTAAAATTCTGTGAAAAAAAGGAAAGAGAGCCAACAAAAAAAAAAAACAGCAACTAAAAACCACTGTCCTCGGGCAACGCATAAATCACGCATACGCCATGCTGTACCTGGCAAGACATTGATTTATGCCCGCGCAGATATTTCCGTGCAATTTTTAAGTAACTTTTATTATGACAAACGCGATGGCATCTGACGCCGCGCTTTATTCATGATTTTCCCCTGCCAAACGCAGCTCATCCTGGCAGGATTCCTTAACATTTGGCAGCCGCAACATCGGCGGTAGCGATTGATAAATGGCCGCCTATTAAGCGAGCACTTAATGGTGCATAACGTGTGATATATTGACAGCCAACAGTGTGCCTGGCATGTAACCGAAGCCGGCTAAGAAATGGGTCAATTAATAGCCAGCAGACTGGGCCTTAGGGTTTCTTCCTCCGTTACCAATTTCATTTTGCTTACTTACATACCTAAACGAAAAAAAATTCCCCTAGGCCGAGAGACACTAAGCCCATTGTAAATTCCCCAACAATAAACGCACTCGTTCAAAATCTCATTATGCTAAGTAAAAGAAAAACTGTGTGTATGTGGATTCAGGGAAAACAAAGAACAAAAATTATTACCACTTTTACTTGGCTCGCAGCAAATTGAATTGATTTTAATCTCCATCTTTCCACACAGGACGAGGACGAGGACGACTACGACTCCCTCTTGTTCCAATAAAATTTGCATTTGAAATCGCTTTTCAAAAAACTTGCACAGGAGCGTGTGTTTCCTCTCCGAATTAAATTCGGGCCCAATAAAAAAGTTAAACGAGAGAGCGGGCAAGCGGGCGAGGAAAGAAATTTTGCAAGCACTCGGCCAACTTTTATGCGTGCGCCGGATACGATAAGAGCCACAAGGAGGCGATGCCAAAACAGATACAGATACAGAGGATGGCCGGGAAAACGGGGAGCATGGCATGGTGTCTACCCACAATCTGCCCGCTCGCAAATAAACTTAAAAGACATATGAAAATCAGTTTTTGAATATTGGCGAAGAGCAAACAGGCAGACTGTTGCTGCCTGTGCGTATACGTAGCAGCATATCCTTCGCCGCGCTCTCTTTCTCTCTCTGCTGGAGCAGCACTTTGTCCTGGCACACAGCCAGCGAAGAGGATGTGGAAAAGCAGGGAAGGAGTTGGAGGAAGGAGAACCCTCGGGCATAGCATTAGGGCAAATGTATGCACAAATACGTACGAGTGCCATGGAGGGTGAGGGTCCTGGCTGGCATATCTCTGTGAGCCTGCATGCAGCCAGCGGTAAATGTAGTACGAGGAATTTAGATTTTTGGGTCATTACTTTGCCAAGGAATATTCCAAGGCAAAGCACCGCCATGTCTATTTTTATTCGAAGAAAAAGTGTGTGTTATCCTTATCCACTTAGCAGGGACTCGGGCTTCATCTATCGATTGAAATCCCAAATCGCCATTTTCATCATTTAAATACATAAGTACTCTTCTAAAATCGAAATCCCAGGAAACTTGATGTTTTTATACAAAAATTAGTAATTTAATATGAAGAAAAGTATTAGATAAGTATGATAAGATGTGCGATTTACTTTATATTGTATTTATTTTGTATTTTTGTATTGTATTTATAAAGCATTTTGTCGACTTTTATTAGATTTCATAAGATTTTTAACTTGCTACATAAAAAATCTATGAATAGTTTAGGAATAAAGCTTTATTTTATTATTTGCTGCAGAGTGCCCAATCCTTTAACAAAAATTCCTCTTAAATTCAACCTTAATTGCCTAAACAACAATACATAAAGGCTACATTGTTCGCTGGCCTAAATGTTCCCTGCTAATACACCGAACTGCATTTATGCTGCTGCCATTGGTGCTTTCATTGGATCAAATGCCAATTGCAACACAATTATCGCATCAACACCACTGAAAGCCACATAAAGCCGCACGCATTCCCGCTAAAAACATTTTCAAAATCGTGTTAGTTCCACAGACCGAAATGCTGAAAGGCCATAATGAAGAAGAATAGGCTACACACAGGCCCTCCTCATATCGGATGCAAATTGCGCGTGGCCAAATTGTAATGAACAAGCGCGAAAATGCCAAACGAACGCAGGAAAAATGATTTCAAAAGGAAAATTCGAGAGCGAGAGCGAGAAAAACCACGCCACAGGTGAACAAGATTCGGCAGATAAAAGGTTCATTATTCCTGCTGCTCTTCAGTTTCCTCGTAACTCAATTTAGCGATTACAAACGGAAATTTATGATCAAAGGCCTGCGTTGTTATCAATGAAACTATTAAAATCTGATTAAAGTGTAATCAATCTGAAGTGCCCTCTTGAAGATTACAAACACACGGGCTGGCCAGAAGGTTGAATTACAGGCTTATTCCGTAATTATACTTTGGCTCTGCCTTAAATAACCAAACTAATTTGGCTTCTGGCTAAATTTGTTACATCAGCAATTAGAGCAACTCAATTGAGACATTGTCCAAGGGTCAATTGAAATTTGAACCTTGTTTAGAGTTGTAATCAAATACAACTCTTCCCCGTTGCTATACTAAAATTCACTTGAAATTTACCTTGAAGCAAACTACTTTCGGAGTAAACAAGTTTGCCAACAATTCCCAAACTCGAGCCATCAATTAAAAAAACCTTTTTGCCAAAATTAGCGCACTCAATTAATTTGGAAACGCTGCCTTGCCCCGCACACCGAAGGGCAAATATCGTAGTGGAGACAAGTTGGAGGGTGCCACCATGCCCCCATCTTGTGCCGCCCACGGACGTGACCGGGTACCAACACACACAGACACACACACTATACCTTGACAGTGAGTGAAATTTCAATTAATCAAGCGGCGGAAGGGATCCCTCTGGACGGGTTAACCCGTGTCTACACAGCAACCGGAATCGACCCAGAAAGCGAAGCTTCCTCGTCAGCTAGCGGCTCCCACGAAATTTTTAACTACACTTTTAGAAAAAGTAAGCCGAAAATAAAATTAGTTAAATGTAAATAAATGCCTTAAAAACAAAGTATTGGTTAGAAGGATAGGAATATAAGTATAAATTCTGCACAGAATTTAATCACTTTAATTGTGTAATCTTTTTCTAGCTAAATTAAGCTACTTTTATCGTTACCTATTTTTTTTAATATGATAAACAATAATAAAGAATATCTTTATAGCTCACTTTTCCCGTTTTCCATAATAGAATTTATCCTGTTAAATTTCCCTGAGTGCAAAAAAAGTATAGTTGAGAGGAAGCCTGAGCTGGCACACATTTCCCTTTCGCCTCGCCATCGCCTTTGCAGGTGGTGATTAGTCATTATTTATTTTAAAATCAATTAGTTTGCCTTGACGTGAGAGTGCAGGTTGAAAATAATGGGCTAGGGGTTGGCTCTCAGGAGAGGGCGAGGACGCCCCATAAAAGTTTACGTCACATTGGCAGGCAAAAACATTTTTGCACATAACTTTTTGGCTTTCGGGGGATTTTGTGTTGTGCTGAGTAATTTGGCAAATATTTGACATTTGTTTTGGTTCGAATGGTGAGCAGATTTTACAAATTTTCCCCCAAATTGATTTCACAACAGCTTGAATTTAGGTTTATTTTTCTTTGGTTACGAGTATAACAAAAAAGTTATAAATAAATTCCTTAAACTTGTCCAGCTCTGAATCCGCAGAATGTCACAATGGAAATGCTTGGTATTCACTTGATGAAGTTGTAGATGGACTCCAAGACGCAACAAAACTAATTAAGTTTTAAAATTGGTTAAATTGTGCTGTGACACCTGCCAAGTATTTGAGTTTACAAAATTATTGCAGTCGTGCCGATGCCTCTTCTTTGCGTAATTGAACGAATGAGGAAATGAATTCTGCATAGCTGATGAGCAGTGAAGGAGACATCATCATCATCGTCATCGTCATCTCCTTCGTTATTCTTCGCCTGCCAAATGCAAATCCGAGCAAGAGTCAATGCCAATGGCTCACAGATTGCCAGCCAGCCAAATGAGCAGAAATGTGAGGCAGGAAATTAAATTTACAAGAAATTGCACAAAAGCCCAGCCAAAGGGAGGAAACTGTTGCATATCCATCTCCCAGGATATACACGGGTATCCTATCCAGTTGGGGATTATTATTGCAAAGGCTTGTGCTTGTGCTGCCTTAAGCAGAGCTGTCAACGTTTACAGATTAGTTTTTCGGTCAGCTTGGCCTGGCCAAAAGCACAATGACAAATCAACGTCCATGTTAATTCAGGAAACGATTTAAGCCAACAATGGAGAAGGAGATTATGTGTCAGCAATAGAATGCTAAATGTCTATAATTTATTTTAAAATAAAGAAAATCTTCTATAGTTCATCAACGCATATTCACCTAAAAAGAGAATATTTGATGGCTTTGACGTGCTCCTCCGAGGTTTTCAAGCTCTTTAAGCTACCACAGATTTCCAGGGGCAGCAATTAAAACACACAAACCGACATCTGTGTGTGTTTTGCCAGTTGACTTGTTGTCCTTTTTTGCGACCCAGAGCAAAAGCTTATGAAATTAATCAAACAATGTGAATGGGTGCAGTAGGGGGAAAGAGGACTCATGTGGCAGCAGGATATGCATAAATCAGAGCCGGCTTCCCTGGGAAAAAGTTGTGTTGAAACAACGTCCCCGGAGAGAGTGTGAGCGAGAGATTTCGTCGTGAGCTGCTGCCGCTGCTGCTGCTGCTGGCCAAAAAGTCAAAAGCTCGCTGGAGGGTTCAACGCTGCGTTCCGCACAATTCCCATTCATCAGAGCCTCTTAGCTCCGAGAGTTCCCAGATTGTCGGGCCATATAATAACGCTCTAATTTGCATGTGCAGCTGCTGCAACAGCACCAGAAGCAGCAGCAGCACCAGAAGCAGCATCAGCAGGACGATCAAATAAAAAACTTCAACGCATGTCACACATGTGCCACGCCCCCGAGCAAATGAAGCCCGGCAAATATTATATTTTAACGAAAATTCATTTAAAACGGAATTCATTCCGGTCCACAGTCGGTGGGTTTTGAGGTGGCTTGCACCCAAGGTTGCCGCACACACGCACACACGCACACACACACTTTTCCATTACATGCCAGGCAAAAGTTTAATTAAATAAGTTTCTTTTTTTTTGCTCGTGTCAGATGTTGGCCAAGGGAGGTGGGGCTGGGTGGTGGATATTTTCTACTCTGCAGTGCAATTAACTAGAGCAGTGCATAATTCAGGCAGCCGACCGACCTCTCAAGATGTTTTTCTCGCGGCATCCGTCGAGTCAGTTTCAATCTTCCACCCCGTCCGTTCTTTCTCCCTTGGGGGGTTTTTCCGCCCAGACATTCTGCTAATTCAATTTCCCGGCCATCAGCGACGTTTGCCATTCGCCGTCGCCGTCGTATTCGCGGTTCGCATTCATTGTGTTTGGGACAAGTTGCCTTGTCTTTTGTTACAGTTACAATTTCCCAACGTCAACAGTTAACAGCCGTTTGCATATTGCGCAACTGCAGCAACAAAGTGGCCGCAGGCAGGCAGCAGGCAGGGAGGCAGGTCCCCCGCATTTCCCGGCTTTTCCGACCACTAAAATTGTCGCTGGCTGCGCTAAAATTAAATGCTTAGTTGGACGACAACCGCCGATGACAGTTGCACAATGTCCCCGTCAGTCTATTGTTTCCATGCGAGCAATCTGCGTGTGTCGGTGACCGAGTGCCTTCAGGCTTTAGGGCTTCGGGCCGCATGCTGCATGCTGCAGGCAGCCGAAGATGCCTGCTTCCCGCCAATTTACATTGCATGCATGTTTGAGCACTGACAACGGCAACATGGCCCCGGGCCCAAGGTCCAAGGAGCCCGCAAACTTACGACCCAAAAGACCCTTGACATGTGGATATTGGAACTTTGGCTCGCCTCGCTAAAGGGTTGCTCTCGTTCGCCCCATGCTAATGGCTTAGAAATTTGAACATGTTGACTTGGATGGATTAATTTGCCAGTCATGTATGTTTAGAAAATGTTACTCATACGCAGTGTGGCCTTGCCTTAAAAGGTGAAGTTTTTGCTGCTTAAATTTTTAAAAGCTTCCAAGTTAATTATTATTATTTAATTATCCAAAAACCAATCAAATTTCTTATGTTTAAATAGATGTAACATAAAAACCTTTTAAAATACCCCGTCTAGTTTCATATTCCAACAATTCTGCATAAAATAATCTACCCTTAAAGTCGCCATTCAATCTGCTAACAGCCATCCATCCACTTAGAAGCCATTCCACTCATCCGGCCGGATGATGAATTCGCCTCTTATTGTCCTGCCCTCCAGTGCAATCAACATTTCGAGGAGGCAGCACCGAAAGCTACACTCAATTACGCACAATGACGATGACGATGACGATGACGACGAGGACGACGACGAGATGCCAAAACGATGATGGCCAAATTGCTGGCAATATTTTCCCACCACCAGCCTTCGATGGGATGACAACAGTTAAACAATCGGAAAATGGCCAATGGCTTGTCAGATTCAGATTTGGATCGAGATCGAGAGGGGAAACACTGGGCTGCAAGTGCCAAAATTCGCCAATTATCGGAGCCCGGAGAGACAGACACACAGACACACAGAAGGCCGAGTGCAGCAGCAGCACCAGCAGCAGCGGTGGCAGCAACAAAAGCCACTCGCACTCAATGGAAGCCGGGCCGAGCAGAAAATAATAAAGCAAAATTATTATCTGGCCAGAAATGTTTCAATTACAGCAGTCTGGGTCTGGGTCTGGGGGGCCCCCCGAGAAAGACACTGTTGTGATGTGACAGGGAGCTCCTCCGACAACAATGGCAGTCCAAGATGGTGGGGCCGAGGGGGTAAATGTGTTTGGCTTCCTCAATTTGTGGCAGACTGTTGCCAATATTTTGCAATAAAACACACCCCCCGCCAGCACAGAGCCCCAAAATAAAAAAAGGTACACGAGTGAGATGATGTGTTGATGGCAGATACGAGTGAGGAGTAGGAGAACTCCCGGCATTACATATAGCATAACAATTGAAAAACACTCGGCAAACTGAAATCGAGCTCAAGTAAGTAACTTTCCGTCACAATTGCGCCTGCAGCAGCAGTACTAGTAGCAGCAGCAGCAGATGCTGCCCATTCTTGGGCAAATAGGGATTGGAAATGGCAATGGTTTCCTCACCTAGTTTTTTCTGCTGCTGCTGCTCCTACTGCTCCTTCGCTTTTTTCCTGATAACTTTCAAATGCAATGCCGTTGCCGCAGGCTGTTATGGCATGGCAATAATGCAAAACACAACTGAGGGAATGTTCCACGGGGAGTGGCAAATTCTGACGTTCAATTTCTCATAAAAGTTTTCCCATGGCAGCTGAAGCAACACCAAGGAACAACAGCAGCAGGACAAGCCGGCAGGAAACTACTACATACATACATATATACGAAATATATGACACACAATTCAAACTTGGGAATTGCATTGCATGTTGCTGAATTTTTGATAAAAAGCTCGAACTGGCATTGTGGGCGGAATTGATGATGCCATCAGCTGCTAGACGCGAATCAAGAATACTTCTAGTTCTCTAAAGGCAGAAGTTCCCAAGTATCTTTTCGAGTATTTGGCGACTGCGAATGTACTGAGAAAAAGATAATTACAGCTTATGAAGCTTAAGAAGTGTAATATGTTAAAGAATCCGATTAAAAAGTTGCGTTTCGCAAAATTATCGATATTATCGATTTTTGAAATATTGAAAAACATCTATGTTATCGAAAAATATCGACTATTATTGATTAAATCGAAAATTATTGATATTATCAAAGACTTCAAATATTATTGCAAAATAAATAATATAATATTACCGGTATAAGAATAAATCGATACGTCAAACTGAATATTGCTTCGTTAAAATATCGATTGTCGATACAGTTTCCATATATCTATTTTTCTTCGATTTATAGTTCTCAGTGTTCGGAAAAGCTATCATTTTAAAGTCAGAGAAAACTTGAATTTAAATAAAACTATTTATTCTATTTATTCCTACTAAATCCATTTTTGAGATACATTTATAATTTAACCTTGAATATTTCATAGAATGTCTGATGTATCAAGAGCATTTCATATTCCTTTGCAAGGAATATTTTTTCTCAGTTTTATTTCGTATAAAATGCAACGTTTTTTTTTTGTCTTCCTTTAAGACTATCCACTAAAAGTAGTCAGAACAGTGCTTGCATTAAAATTAAAAACACTTCCTGGAGCGCGCCGGAAACAGCGGTAAAAGAGCCGCGCAATGGCAGACCAAGCTGCTGTAGTCACGCTCCCATTTACAGTTGTTCCAGCCAACCGCTCGCGGCAACGCACAACTTCCGGTCGGGATGTTGGCCATTTTGTTTTTGCAGGCACGCGTTCGTCGTCGCCGTCGTCGTCGGATGGATTTGCGGCCCAGTCGAGAGCCCTCCCGTCTGCCCCCCTGCTGCCTGGTCGCTCCTCGGGGAACGAGGGCTTTGGCGTTGGCATTTCATTCAGGATCCAACCCAAAGGACTCGTTCGCTTGTGGGACTTGGCTTAGAGGTGTCAACGATTGCCGAGTGATTCGTGATTCACGTCCCCAGGCAGGGCCCCGTGCTGAGCCCATAAATATGTTAATCATAATGAATTGCAATTGGAATTGCAGTCCCAGGATCATTTCTCTTGCTTAGCATACTTTTTGGGGGCGGCAACAGCTAATTAATGTAACGACTTTTGGCAACTTCACAGTTAATGCATACTCAGACAGACAGTCAGCTGCTTGGCTTCCGCAATGCGCTTTAACTTCAAGCCGAGAAGAAAAAACCAACAAAAATTGTAATTTTAATTAACCTCGCTGCCATATGCCAACCGCAGAAAAAAAATTATGCAAAAAAGAGAGAGACAAGAGAGAGAGCAGAGGAAAAATTAAATAAATAGAAGGGAACCCCGGCGGGCGGGCACATCAGATTAAAAAGTAAACTTTTTAATAAAAATCACTTTAGCATTTCATTTGCTTTCACAAAATGAAGAACCCGAAAAAACTTTGTGGTAAAATTAAAAATACTTATTTATGCAGCCGAAAACAACAGCAACAGCACCAGTGGCAGCATAAAATATAAATAAAATAATGAAAAGAAAAAGGGAAAACGGGAAAATGTGAAAATGTTTGCTTGCTCGCAGCAAATATTGAAAAGCGCTCTCATTGTGGTTAAAAACGAGGAGAGAAAAGGCCAAAGAGCCGCGAATGCAGCCGAGGAAGATAATACATAGAAATTTATTTGTATGAAATAAGGGGCAAGTCCAAAACAAAGGCGGCGGCGGCAACAAATTTGCATTTTAACAACAGAACGAAACGGGGCAGTAACTTGACGAAAATTGTTTAAGGAAAAAATATATAAAAAACTTGGCCCCGGCCTAAACAAAGCCAAACAAACAAAGTTTTTGCCCCAAAGATTGCCTCCTTTATTTGCCACAGCCTTGCGTATATATTTTATTACTCTCCTCCGCCCGTTGTCTGCTAAATCACCACTCAAAGTGAGTGAGTCCGAAGCAGAGTCCGAGTCCGAGCAAGTGAAAGAAACGGATTCACTGCAAATTAAACACGAAATTGAATTCTGCTCATCATAATTTCCCCGAGGACGCTTATTAGGCAGGCAAAGGAAGCCGGGAAAGCCCCAAAGAATTCCTTCTCCCTCCTTTGATGCCGGAATTCTTCTCTGCCTACGACGTTGTCATAAGTGCAACTGAGACCCGGGTTATACGCTCCTCTGTTCCGTTCTGTGCTGTTCTGTTCTGTTATTTTCTGATTAGGCCTGGGAGGAGAAAAGCCGGAAAAGCGACTCGGCTCAGACACACACTCACATGCATAATCCAGGGGGAAATTGGCAGGGGGACGAAACGCCGGAGAAGTGATCAACTATGCATAAACTCATTTGGCAGGTCGGCGCGGAAATGAAGAGGTGCCAGTGGGGTGGATGGGGTTGCACTTGTAACATATAAAAATAAGGCAAGAACTTTTCAACAGATAAATAAACGACAACTCAATTCCGTTTGCCTGGCAAATTAACTCGGCAAAGAACGAATCAACAAATAGAACACGGCACAACAAATGGTCCAATCATGGAAAAATATTTGCCAACACGAAACATATTTAGCTCGGCTCTTAACCACATACATTTGGCCCCAGGCATGCCAAAAACCACGAGCAAACATGCAACCCCTACTGAGTCCGGAGAAGAAATGTTCGGGGTGCAAAATCCACAAGAAAAAAATAAAGAAAAATAAAATATAAATAAACAGAAAACACAACAAAACTCTGAATGAATCCATTACACTTTGAACTCTCCCTATCGCCCACGCTGTGTGCGCCCTTTCGAATCAATTGAATTTCGACTTTTTAGCTGGAAGCAAACTAAAACTTTATCCCAAACACAAGTCGAGGTGGTCCCAAGTACACAATGCCAAATGCCGTGGCCATGGCCAATTATCAAACAAATAGCATGGATAAGAAAATTTGCTTGCCAAAGTTTTCCCCAGTTTCTATTTTTTTTTATATATATCTGTATATACAGTGTAGGGGGAAAAGGAAAAGTCCATGGCACTTACTATCGAAAATCAAGAAAATAACTCCCTGGAATACAACAAAGGAGCCGGTGGTGATGGCCAAAAGTTTTAGCCAACTCCCCGCAGTATTTGGCATAAAGAAACTTCCCTCGCATAGGGGTTGGTTGGTTGGTTGGGCATAAGCACTTAGAGATACTAAGCAAGCAACCCCCAAGCCTCTAATTGAAACCTAGGCAACGACGAGAGAACTTAAACTTTTGCGTAAAATGCAATTAAAAGCAGCAGCCAAGCATCAGTTAGAGACGGATTTTTACTTAATCTTCTGCATCAGTTTGTCCCCAGACAGAGGACAGCATCCCACATCCCATACTTTCACATAGCAGGGCAGAAGCATCTTGGCTGGGCCAAGTTCCAGCAGTAACGCTGCTAAGCAATTGTTGGTTATTTGGTTATCAAAAACTTTCGGCCTAAAAGCAAGCCAATTCGAAATGTTATTTACGCACAACAAATTAGAACATCAAGGCATCAGGCAGGCACGGCGGCTGCTGTAGATTTTTGTCTGGCAAAAATTATAAACCAGCCGCAGGCCAGGTTACACAAGTTTTGATAACCAGCAGAAGGAAGGAGGCCGAGCCGAGTCGAGCCGAGGTTTTTAGTTTATAGTTTGCGGCTTTTAGATAATGCAAAAGTTGTAACTAGGTGCGGCCTCGAGGCGTCGTCCTCGTCGTCGTCCTGCCTCATCCTTTAGCTGAAAAAGAAAACTTTTCCAAACGAGAACGATCGATAAGCAACAAAGTATATTCCATTCCGTTCAAATTAAGCCAAACGCCTGCTATTCAAGCTGAAGCGCCTTAATTAAGGGATTAGTTTCCCTTTGAGAGAGAGTGCTCGTTCGGCATCCTCTAACCTCTTCCCAGGATCTGTTGCGGCCTGGCCACATTTATCATTATTTTGCGAAGCGAAAACAACTTTTGCCATGGACGAACCCAATCGAAGCGAGAATTTCACTTGGCTTTCGGTCGAATTTTTCACACTTCGATACTCGCAATTGAAATAGAAATGCCAGAATCGAAATGCTATAAAAAACCAATTAATTTTGCACTTCACACGCACACGAGCAGAGCGAACGAGGGAGCCAGGGAGCTAGGGAGCTCCTCTGTAAGCCAAATCGATTTAGGGGGAAGTGGAGTGGCATACAGGAAGTGTTGATGGTCTTGGCAGGCCACAAAGTCGACAACGGCAACGGGAAAGGCAACGACGACAACGAAATGAAGACACATGTTCCTACAATAATATTGAGCCAGCTCTGTATGCCACCCGATTTTCCCTTTTTCCCTCTGTTGACACAGTTTTCCTCTGCCGGCTTTTCGGGTGACTTGACTTGACTCTCCCCCGGAGACCATCGAGTCACGTTTTAGGGCCCAAACAAGACTAGCATTCGATTATTTTCGTAAACTCAAAAGTTTTCCTCCTTGCCCATTTGTCTTAATAGAATTCTTGGGCTCGGGCTATGGGAAATTGGGTCGAGAGAGAGACAGAGAGTGCCATAAGACGTTCTCTCCTCATAACCCCGAGTTAATTAGGAGGAAGGACTGCAACTGCGACTGCACTTGGTCGCTTGATTTTCATTTAATTGCACATGCCGGCATATGTCAACAGGAGGAAGCAAAGCCTCGCTCTGGAAAATTTGTAATGATTGCATTCGGTGCGGGACCAGCTTAAGTGCCAGCAATTAGAACAACTTTTCCCCGCCCAGGTGTTGTTGGTGTGTGTTGGTGTGTGTTGGTGTATGTTGGAGTGGCTGTGTGTCTGAGTATCTCTCTGTTAATTGGATTTTTCTCACTTCTTTTTCTTTTGCTTGAAATCAAGAAAAATTGAGCAAAGAAACTGAGCTTCAGCTGCTGTTCCTACTTAAGGACCCGACTTACGTTCCAACAAGATAAACGAAAAACAATAAATAATGCAAATATTTCAACACAACCGAACAATCAACAATCGCAGGAACCAACATAGTTTGGGTTTTTCTTTTTTCTTTTTCTTTTTAACGAAAATTAATGAGAAGGTAGAGATGATGAAGGTTGGGGGACGGGAGATGGTGGTATTTCTTGGAGGGTTTTCGTGGGAGGAAGGAGTAGTCAGGGGGACACAACATTTGTCAGCTAAACAAACTACAAATGAATAGGCGCCTTCTACTCACTGTAGGGCTGAGGTCGTGTACCGTATAGTGGCTCCTGCAGTAATGGCGAGCGGCCATTTCCAATCTCCTTAACTGAAATGAGATAAGAGCAAATGGCAAACAGTTTGCGCGTGATAAATGTATCCACAAATTTGTTGAATTTCTGTTTGGTTTGTATCTTTTGGTTGCTTGGTTTCTTGTTGAGTTGTTCTTGTTGTTGTTGGAGTTGTTGTTGATGTTGTTGATTGGTTGGTTGGTTGGTTGTTTAGGCATTTGTTCTTGTTCTTATTGTTGTTGTTGTTGTGGTGTGTGTATCTATGGCGTTGTTGCCTCTTCATTTTCTTTATGCCAATTTTCTTTGGTTTCCACTAAAAGCTAACTAGGAAACAGACACCCACTCATGATGTTCGTTGTGTCTATATATTCGAGTGTGTTTGATTTCCGGTTAACCTCGAACACAACTCGGAAAGTCAGAAGAAAAACGAAACAGAAAAAAATTCGACGAAAAAAATAGGGTTGCAAAAAGTTTTCCCATACCGGGAATCGAACCCGGGCCTTCTGGGTGAAAGCCAGATATCCTAGCCACTAGACCATATGGGAGCCACAAGTGCCAGCTTCCCATTGCCATATTTCTATACTTTTACTTTACGGGTAGAATTGTTCATAAATAAATGCAGGTTTATATGTTGTTCAGCTGCTGTTCTTTCGAGCGTTATTCATAGCCTGCATGTCAATGAATCAGTATTTATATAATATATATATATAGTAGAACGCAAAAAATAAAGGCCAACCAACGGGTATTGAGGCAGGTCAGAGTCAAACAAGCTATCACGAAAATAAAACACTGAAGCAAACAAGCTTATATAATACATTTAAAGTGGATTAATTTATGACAACCACACACTCGGTTTAGCGAGATGAAATGCACATCGATGAGCCAGGCCATACGTCACGATACGTCGAGATAAAAGGCGACAGGCCCCATAAATCAAGAGCTTCCCCTCTACGCAAGATAATCGAGGGTATTAGGAGAGGGGAGGATGAGAGAGCAGGGAATGCCATCTAGCCGAAAATCCACCAGAACAGTCACACTATTAAACATGTGTTTATGTCGAATTTTCGCCAACCTTCTGGGCTGCTGTGCCCGTTCACACGATCCGGCCAAGTTTCAGGGCCAACTTCTAGTGCCCGTTCTGACCAAAAATCACCAGCAGCAGCAGCTGCCGCAGCAGCGACCCCAATAACTGCATATACTACACCGATAATGGATTGGCCCAACGAGTTGTTTTTCAGAACCTGTTTAATTTATTTGTATTTATTTGTTCTCCACTCTGAACCCCCCTATTGCTATATTTTTTTGGGCAGCAGCAATGCAATTAATTTTTATGTACAGCATTTTGCGTTTGTTTTATTGACTTTTTATGGTTAAATGGACTAATGATTTACATCGATTGCCACAGAGCGCAGAAGTTTATTTTACGGCCAATGTTAAATCAAATCAAGTGGATGATGTTGTTGTTGTTGCTGAGTAGAGAATTAATCGGGAGAATAATGTTCTCAACCACTGTGATTTGTATGCCCAAAAAGCACCATCTATCTAAGCCACAAAAAAGGATCTTAATTAGTGGAAACTTAGCTAAGCTTAAAGTATAAATACATATGGTGGAGGGAGATTTGGTTCGTAATCAACCATGATTCTTAGTTTAATTACTTTAAATTGCAAGTGAGTTTTTTAGGTTGTGCTTGGCTTTGGAAATTTTACAATTGCTCGGAGACTGAATTTGTTTTATTTTTAATTTGTTTGTTGCACTTATAAGCTATGATATGGTTTGTAGTTAGACATAGAGTTAGATTAGAGTGCTTCAACTGACTCACCTCCGGCACAGTCGCTGTGTAGTCGACGCCTCTCATTTCTCCACACCACCTCTGAGGCACAAAGAAGAGAACCAGGGGGTTTCTGTGTGCCTACATTACATGAAATGCAATGGTATCGATAGGTATAGCGATACCACAATCGATACCGTTATCGATACCGATACCAACCGACTAATACCACCAGCGTACAAATACAACTCTCTCTACAGACCCCGAAATCAGTAGCGATAATAATAGGCTATTTGTGGCAGACATAACTTTGAACAGATCCCAATGGAAAAATGTTTACTTGGTCGGTTTTTGGTTATATTTATTTTGAAATTATTTCTTCTGTTTATGTTCCGGTCAACAAAATTGTAAATTAAATAAACTTCGAAAGCTGTGGTTCATGGTATATATATGATAAATATAACAAAAATTATATGTATTCATTTTATACATGAGATCCATCTTTTTCGATTCGGGACCTCTCTCTTTCGGGGTTTATCGAATTACATATATCGTCGGATTGTCTTCGGTCAACACATTTAGGCACAGCAACAACCACAATTGGCAACACATATATATATATATGTATATATCTCTGGTTTATTCCGATGATACTCTCGATTGGTCTTGATTCTGTTTCTGATCTTGCTCTTCAGTTTTATGCAATGAAAATTCAAAAACTTTTGCAACATGGGCCGTCAGTCAGCGGCACTCAAACTCAGACATTTATATATGGTAGTTCAAGGATCTGTTCAAATACGACTTCGCTTTATAATAACTACTAATCGCTGGGGTTGTAATGGCAGTTGTACTAGTAGCATTAGTAGTAGTATTAGTGCTGGTATTATCTGTGATGCAGGTTTTGGAGCTTGGGAGCTTCTGCGCTCCATTATCGCTGCGGCGCTGCGCTGCTGATCCTTTTCCTTTTGCCTCTGCCGCCGCCGCCGCATCCGCATCCGCCTCCTTGTTTGATTTTCCGCCGTATTTTCCCACTTTTCCGCTTGCTCCTCGGCTGCATCATCAAGTGCAACAACAACAGTGCCTTGCATTTGCATCTCTCCTGCACACAGACAAACACAAGCGAGATAGAGATAGATAGTAGATAGTGTTGGTTTGTGATTTATTTTGATATTTTGATTTTTGATAGTGAAAGAGAGACAGTGAGAATTCTTGCAAAATTTTTAGTTTGTTTCTGCGAGTTGTTTTCGTTTTTGTTGTGATGCTTGGTCCTGCCCAAAGAGTTATTTCTTAAATACATATACATACATATATATATATATCTATATACTTTAGCATTTTCGAGGTTCTGGTCTGGTCTCTATTTTATTTTATTTAATTTTTTTTTTTTGACTTGACTTGATTTGGTTGTATAGATTGCATAAAATTGAATGGTATTTGCAAAAGAATTTGGTGCACATTCTTGCTAAGATTTTAGATTTGATTTTGATATTTTTCTTTGTTGCATTCTGTTGTTGTTGTAGCTGTTGTTGTTGTAGTTATAGTTATATAGTAGTAGTATCAGTTGGTTGTTTATTCTGTAGATGTTCTGGTTGGAATACTGGTTGTCTTTACTTGGGGAGAATATATATATTTAGATATCTATTTCGAGGTTCATTGTTCTGATCTGGCACTTATTTACGCACACAGAGACGCACACATACACAACAAAAATTGGGTTAGTAGGGTTGCAATACATGAGTACTTGTTATCGATTATCGGGGTAGCGCTTGCGCTCGATTCACTCTCGATAGATTTGATAGATTTCTGCTGTTTGCCCGGGACATACATACGTATTTATTTTTAGTTAGTAGTAGTAGGCGGGCGATTAGTTTTGGATATAGCTTTTTGCAGGCAAGGCAGGCAGGTGGGTGGCGGTGGGCGGGGGTAGTAGTAGTAGTAGTAGTAGATGGTATTACGAGTAGTTATCTAGTAGTTTTGGGACCGACGCAGTGGATGCTAGAGGTATATGCTACTCATACGGTTCTAAGCTTTTTCCGTGTGCTTGTTTTTTGGCTGTTGTTGATGTTCTTGTTGTTGTTATTTGTTAATCGAAACCGAAAACTGTTGTGAAACAAAAAGGTAAATGATTAAAACAATGATGAACATAATGAAGCACATAGAAAAAATCAAGAGGGTACGAATACAATTAGTCATAGGTTTGCTGTTAGTGGTGAGTTAGTTATAGACTCCTCCGGTCAAATTTTCCTTCAGCTTCTTCTGCTCGATATTTATTATTATTATTGGTTCTTCGATAGAGAGTGCAAGAGAGAAGCTTCGTGGAAATTGTTGTTTATTTGTTAATTTATGTTTGCGTTTTGTTGATTTAGGTTTTGAATATATATATGATATATAAATATATATATATATCGGTACGGTTGTTTCTTATTTGTTCTTGATTTTTGAGAGTTCTTCGGTCAAGACTTTTTCGTTGTAATACCCCTTTTCTTTGCTGGATGTGGCTGTTGATGTAATTGTAGTATTGGTGGTTGTTGTAGCTGTGGTGATTTTGTTGTCTTATAATACACAATGTTTTTTGTATGTTGTCTTGGCATTTTCTCTTTCTTTTTTGAGTGGTTTTCGTTGACTATTTTACAAGTGTGGTTTTTAGAGTTGATTTTAGTAGTTTTAGCAAATATGAAATATAAATCTTGTTGGGTTAATTGTTTAGATTTTAGTTTTAGTAAAGACGCAGTTGATGTGTTGTTGTTGTTGTAGTTGTTGTAATAGTTGTTGTTGTAGTTGTTTTTGATTGTTGTTGTGTTGCTTGCTTTTTTTTTGCTGGTGTGGTTGTTGCTGCTGGGATCTTGACAAATGGTTGCGATTCGTGTCGACAGGATAAAATTGAACTTAACTGAACTGAGGACTAAACGTTGCTTGCTTGATTCGTTGTCACTTTTTTTTAAATTCACTGGCACATAAATACTTTGTTTTTATATTATGACTTAAACAAATACAAAAAGCTATACAAAAGAGCCGAGACATTAACAATTTCCCCCTGGGTTGTCAAAGATATGTTGTTGATATCGAATAAGAGGAAGGTGGTATTCGTATGTTAAGCTAAGCTAGGCTTAAGCTAGGATATTATTAAGTATCTAGAAAGAGAGAGAGAGAGCTAGCTCCTCTATGAGCCGTGTTTATGCGAATGCCAGTAGTTGTGTGTATGGGGTGACATATAGATATGGGTGATTCTGTGCGGTGATAATGTCTTAGTTTAGTGTATATAATGGCGACAAGAACTCATAAGATCAAGGCAATCAACCTTCTGCAATAAAAATATTTTCTTATAATTAGCCGGAAACCGAAACGGATAGGAGAACCGAGACTCAATCACGATATGATGATAATGCCACTCGTTCCGAAAAAGAAAACAACCGCAAAAAGTTCATTGCAATGGGACATGGCTTAGCCCCAAAAAGTTGGCCGTTGTCATTATGTGGGTGGCAATAAAAGCCATTTTAATTGGTTCTAAATGAGTGAGGTCCACGCAATTGCACAGACAAGATATAAAATGACGCCCATAAATGTGGGGGATATACTACGTGGGTTGTGGGGGAGTGGGAGTCGGTCGGAGTTGGTCAGGAAGGGTTTGTGGAAATAAAAGCCTATATCAGATCGAGGGCACAGAGGCCAAATTATTCACACTGATTACATAAAGTCTTGGCATAAAATAAACCATGCTGAAAGAGTAAACCGTTATAATTACGATGTATTAGATGGGCGGAGCGAATGGGCACCCAGCCACCCACAGAAACACACACATTTATGTATATAGAGACACACATTCGCAGGAGGACCAAGGACCAAGGACCCGGGACCAGGGAGCATATGGGGGACACTAAAAACAAATTGGGGGTCCAGAATGGCACGGGGCTCAAGATAAAACGAAAATAATCAGCAGGCAGTCAGGCCGAAGGACTCGAATTCACACACACCCACCCACACACAGACAGACACTTGCGGAAATCGTAGTGTCATAAAAATAAATAACCCAAGGAGAACTTAGGGGGAGGCACCACCACCATCAGCGCCCCATGTTGATTTAGGATAAAGTAAGCAACAAAAACGAGAGCTCTTCGATGGCAATTTAAATAAATAAGAACGAGCCTACGAGTATCCATCGAGCCATAATTGAAATCACTGGGAAGGAGCCCGGAGAGTTGCCAACGTGATTTGCATGCGTGTTAGTCCGAGCCAGCGAGCCGGGGAGCGAGTGTATATGAATAATTTATGCGCATTTAATTCGATTGTTGTGGCAGAATCACAATCGCTTTGGAGGACTCCGAGGGAGGAGGTTGTGTCACCTGACGACTCTGACTCTGTGGGGCCAACATAATTTAATCATAAACATAAAATAGTTTTGTCATGTTTTATTATTCAACTGGCAGCAGCAGCAGCACCAAGGAGAGCGGGGGTCGCTCTTTTTAATGGCCTCCATGGCGAGGAGTCTCTTCAGTGGCAATGGTGCCCCTCGTTGTGGCTTTCTTTTTATGACATTTGGCATTTCCCTTCTACTTTAGTCCTTTTGTCTGCTTTTATTTGTGGGTCCCGCCTTTTATTGAAATTTTTTCTCTTTTTTGTTGCAGGACTAAGGTAGCAACCGAGTCCCTGCCTTATCCCTGTTCCACTTTCTATGATTGTTATTTTGCTGCTGTTTCCGTGCATTCGGAAATAAAATAAATAATGACTGCCATTACGTTGCACGTTTTCTGGCGGAGGACTCCCAAAGCCCCCGGGGAGAAGTTTTCTCATGACATTTCTGTGGTTAATTATGGCCAGGTTCTTTGTGGTTATCTGAATACGCAATCAAGGTTCAAATTTGGGAAGGGGAAAGGTGTCGTGTGCCCTCTATTTTTTTGTGATATAGTATAGGACTAATGGAGGAGGATCTCCTCGAAATAATCTGCAGCCATTCGTTGCCTGCAATTTTCCGCACAATTTTCCCCGGGGCTTGTAACAAAAGTGTCTCTAATCAATTCCAGCAGGCAGCGGGAAGAGCTATTCCTTAGCCACAAAACCAAATTAACTCGGCGACAAACTAACCGGCAAAACGAAACTGTCACTTGGCATCAGGCGGTGGAAAAATCGCTGGAAAATGCACGTAGGTTTGTCAAGTTGCAGTGCTGGAAAAGCGAAAGAAAAAAAAATCGAACGTCCTTGAGCCAAAAGTGCGCTAAACCAGCCAGAAAGCAAAAACAATTTGCAGCCAAATAAAGGACAAGAAAGAGAACATCGCGTGACAACACGAAGGAAGGCGAACACCGCAACTACTGATGAGCAGGAGGAATCCATCTAAGCGCCGCAGGCGAAAGGATAACCCCGGACGGAAGACGCAGCCACGCCGGATGACAGCGAAATGAGTAGAAAATTAACAAAACGCGCATAGATAAAGTGCACGAAGGATATGGTAAAACAGGGGAACCTGCCTGCAACGAATTCTTTGAATTTATTTTCCAAAAATTTGAGAAAAGCGGAAAGGTAATTTATTTAAAAAGTTGATATCCTGACTCCCCTCTAAGATCTCTAGACTTCACATTAAATTGCCTAATTTTGTCCAAGTTAAGGACGTACAACTGTACTGTCAACTTTTCCCCATAAAATATGCACAGCCGTGGCGGTTGTCAAATGCAAATGCAAATACAAATTTTCGGTGTGTAGTTGATGAAGTTTCAGCTGCAGCAGGAGCAAAGCTTCCTTGACAGCTAGAGGGAATGGCAGGATGAAAGGATGGTGAATTGGCCGACGGGTGGGTGAGCACTCAAGTCAACTTGTTAAAAACTTCTTTGCTACTTTGGTCGTCCAAAACCAAGCAGCCAGCCAGAGAGTCAGAGAGCCAGCGAGTCAGTCAGCCAGCCAGAGCCAGTCATTTCGAATGCTTTTTTGGAGACTCTTGTTTACCCAAGGCGGTGTCCTCGTTCTATTTCACGTGCTGGCATTTTGTATCGATTGCCTCGACGACTCCTTTGCTCCGGAAAAAGGTAAAGGAAAGCCACGAGACGGACACAGGAAGGGATAGCGGCTGCCGAGTGGAAAAGTGTGGGGTGGGTGGGTTGAAGGAAAAGCGTCGAGGTTGAGCGCAAAATCTTATGCAAATATTATGTTTGCATTTTCCACTTTATATTTAACTTGCCTCACTTCACTTTTTGTTTTCCTTTCGATGTGCTTTGCGCTTGTTATTGTTGTTGAGACAATATAAAAATGTCCAAGTCGGGTCGAAAATGACGACGAGGAAACTAAATTGCGGGCGTGGATTGTCACTTGCTACGATTTTAATGAATTCTATTGATTTTACGACAGGCAATGGAGGGAAAGGTCGTCGAGAGTACGTTCTACCCAAGCCAAAGGTGAGTGAAAAACTGTCAGTCAAATTGTTGGTCGAGTCTGTGGTGACGCGGAAAGTAATTTGAATATTGCATAAACCCCCAACCCTCCAAAGACGATTATAGGATATTTTACAGACCAAGCCTTGTGTGGAGTATCATTAGTGCCCGAAACCAATTTGACGTGCACGCTAATAGCTTGAGCTATTTCTGGTTTTAAGGGCCTATAAAATGTATTTAATTTTTAATTTCAATGACCACGCCTTTTACTGAAGAAAAATAGAAAGGGAAATGAAAGGAAAGAACTATAATTTGTATAATTCTGACTAAAGTTTCTTAGAAATCCCTTTCAAAAATCAATTAATACCGTAGAACTCAGAAAAATGCAATCCTTTTAACAGATGAAACAAGATGAAAGGACCCCACCTTCGACTGGAAACTGCAGTGTGTGTGTTGTGTGTGTGTGGCACACAGCATGTTCATTATGCCGGACACAAAGATAGTGCCGGGCCTAATTTACAAGTTGGCAGAGCAACGCCCACGCCCCTGTAATGTGCCGGCAAATAGGGCTGTAGTTCGTTGCCGTTGTTAGCTAACACATCTCTCTGGCATCTCCATCTCCCGCCCACAGAGATTCCCTCATGGAGGCGGCGCCAAGTTCATTCAGTTTTGCCATTCATTGATGGCAGGAGCTGCACCAGCGGAAGGGAGCTGGAGCGGGGTGCTGCTGGAGGCTGGTTGCGGCAGACTTTTGGCCTCCAAATGGAAATGGCAATACAACAGGGCGGATGAGTGCTGTGTGCAGCACAGAGGATCAGCCAAAGTTGAGGAGGGGAAGGAAGAAGAAAAAAAAAAACGACGTGGAAACTCTCTGCCTCAACTGGCTGTCTGAGTTATTGTGGCTTTGTCGCACTCCGCCGCCGCCGCCGCTGCCGCTTTTGGTTTTCCCTTGCCAGCTGTCCGATGATGCTGCCACTGCTGTTGTTGCAACTTTACTAGCCTGTTGTGGCAGCGTTGACACTTGGCAGCCACGTTAGCAGTGCGTTGGCCCGGCCAGGATCTGCTGGCAGCTCAGTTTGTCGGCCTTTTTTTGATGTGGCCCGTCGTCTGTCGACCTCGTCGTTGCCGTTGTCGTCGTCTCTCCAGCAGCCGCAACAGCAGCAAATTGCCTGAACAACAAACAAACGACACTCGACGGCAGCGGCGACAAAACGTTGACAGTGCAGACGCCGCCACCGACGACGCCGCCTGGTTGTCTGGCGTGGAACAGCCGGGCAAAAGCATTTAATTTCATTTTTATTCAAAGTGAAATATACAAATTAAAAATGGCATTTAATGCGCAACTTTGTCGCCCGTCATAAGCACTGAGACATGTGAAATGTGGCAAGGGGCACAGGCGCAGGCAGAGGCACAGGCACCGGGGCGTGGGCGTGGCACAAACAGGTGGCATCAGTCGAGTGTGTGTGTTTAATGAGCTCTTGAGTATCTCTCGAGTATCGTTAAATGCTTGATAAAATGAGTTCTGGTCTGGGTTTCGGGACTTTGAGTCTTCTGTTCTGCTTATTTTTAAGTGTGTGTGCGAGTGTGGACAGCGTGTGTGTGTGTTTGAGAGAGTCAGTTAATAGGGGTTGCTTTTTGGGGACAAAAGGAAAACAACTTAAGATGATGCACAGCCTAGGATATCACGCATACGCCACGTTCAGCCGCCTCACAACGCTAGCTAAAAAATACATGTAGCAAAAACGGTTGCAAAGCCAAAAGGAGTTCTATACAAAACAGGATCACATATCGTCGGCATTCTTTCAGGACTTTCCAACTATATATATAAATATATATATATATTTGTTTTACACAAAAAGCAATTAACTCTCCGTGTTTTTCTTTCTCTGAGTGTTTCGAGTGTGGTGTGTGTGAGAAAGTATCAATGGTGTCTGTGTGTGGTGTTTGTGGGCGACGGTGTGTGGGTGTGGGTGCTCGAGTGTCGATGTATTTGGTGCATTGCTTATAGACTAGTTTAGAAGAAGGTAGTAAAAAATTTGAACGCACTTGGTAGAATCTCACCTGTGCTCAGCGTATAGTCCCAGCTGGTATCGGGCTCATTCTTATATACGTTTAACTTTTCCGGCTGCAATATTTTATTTAGATTTTATCTCTCAATATTTGGGGGTTTAATCCCTTACCTTGGCATAGTCAATTTTCAAGGTGCAGCATCCAGCATAGATATCGGCTCCATTCAGATTCTCACGCGCTCTTGTGGCTGCATCTAAATTATCGAACTCAACCATGGCCTGAACACCATTCTTTTTGAATATGACAATGCGCAGCACTTGGCCATGTGGATGACAGATTTTGTGCAAGACATCCTGGAATTAATTGAAAACAAAATGGGAAATTAGAAAGGAACAAAAAGGATGCACTGAACGAAAAAAAAAAAGATTTCAGCAGGAACCTCAATGCTTATAATAATATCTAGAAAATTCTTTTGTTTATATAATTATAAAATACTTATGAGTGTACATACTTGGAGACGATAATAAATTTATGACATAAAAGCATGTCAAAAAAGGATCCAAATTTCACACAGTTACTTTTTATTTATGGTGTAAGCCTTTCAACGAACAGGTGTCCAGACTCACAGCAATAACCCTTTGCTTGCCAAATTGATCAAAGCCAGGTGCATGAAGGTGATTAATTGGAAATGAATGATTTCCCAATCACTCGTCCACTCATCGATTTCCAAGTGACCAGCACCAGTTAAGCTGTTGTGCTGTATTGTGGTGGACAATTTCAGACCGTTTACTTGCCATTTTATTTGTGTGTTTGCATTTGTCTCTGGCATAATTGGAATTTCTCAGTCAGAGGAGTCCTTGCTCCGTGTCAGTTGTGTGAAGCTCAAGAACTCATTAGCATAATTTAATAAGCACTTTCCGCTGTACTATGCCAAAGAAATTTCCCAATTAACATTCATAAATTTTCGGAAATTACGTTAATGAGTTTCGAGTGTGCCTGCTGCTGCTGGCCTGCCAGGAGCACCAAAAGCCAGGGCGTGTCAAGTCTAGGCCAACAAGAATGAAATAAGAATACCTCTCGGCAGCGTCTGGGAATTGATGGCAAATTATAATGAGCATTGGCCGTTGGCATGGAAATTTATGGAAAATTTAAGCCGCCAAATTTTCCTTTACCACGCTCCACAGCGCTCCCTCATCTCCTCTTCCCCCTTGATATCTGCCAGCAACTTCTATTTATTCATGTTCGCAGGGTCCTTGTGGAGAAGTCTGAGCGAGGGGGTTGCTTAGAGGCTGTAATGGGTTAAATGTTCAATTTGTTGTTACCCCCCTTTTGCGAGGCAGAAGTGCCAAAGCGGCTTTTGTCTTGGCCTATTTTTTGCTCCGTCTTCCTTTCGGGTAGCAGCAATATTTTGTTATTCATGAAATTCATCGATAAGTCCTCTGGCTCATGAAATTTTGAATCTTGTTGAAAACTTTTAACATTGATTTGCATTATACTTGGGGATAGAAGAAGGCACACCGAGGGTAGCCACTTGATTAGACGAAATTCCATCAAATTTTCTATGGCCTATGCAAATATGCCAGTGGCAAACTTTCGAATGAGGGATGAATGACTTTTGGTCGTTAAGATTTTTAAGTGTTATGCGTGGGATGCGCGATAATGGGGGTTTTTATGGTTCACACAGAGAAATCAAGACATTTCAAGGCTTGTCTATAATTAATTGCTTATTAATTCATTTAAAATATACGCTTTTTTGAAGGCTTTATAACTCCATCAATTTAAATATAATAAAATCTAGGGTAGCTTTTTTTCTTCTTTATTCATTCCATAAATCATTTTTAAAAACTTCTTGTAACAAATTTTCCTTGTGGATCCCCATCTGAAATTTATGTAAAATGTATATTTGCTCTCTAGCAAAAGATCATCATCGCCTTTCGCTCCGTTCCCACCACATCATGTAACTGATAGCCATTGTGTGCGTACTATTACTTAATTATTAATGCAGCTGCTAACTTCCTCCACTTCCTGCCTGTGTCTCTCTCTATATATATATGTATGTATACACATAATTTTTTGTTCACAGTTCGCACACACTTAACACTTTCCCCTAAGCCTCTCCGTCCTTCTTCCCTGTCACTATCAACCGCAAAAGTTTTCTAATTAGTTTTTGTGAGCACAGTGCGCTTTATAGTTGTGCATTCTGTCCATGGAAATGCAGGAAGAGCGAAGTGTGCAGGAAGTGGACGGAAAGTGTGAGCTGCTAAAAAGGAAGTAAAGTAGAATTACAAAAAAAAAAAAACAAAAAAAAACAGGAAGACAGCAAGCAAGAACAGCAGTGAAAATACGTTCTTCCCTTACCATCCTGGAATGACATTTTACAATTCGTTGGGAGAGAGAGAGAGCTGCATTTAATGCGATTTGCCAGAGGTCCTGCAGCAGGACAAGCGTCGCAAATAGGAAAAGTCAACGGAGGGCCGAGAAGGAAAGCAGGAAACTCGGCGACTGTCGCTCGATGGCGCACAAAATGTCTGCAATTATTGTAAATAGCGCAATCATCGGGCAAGTCAAGAGCGAGCGTCAAGCGGCAAGCGTCGAGCGTCGCATCCTGACAGACCAGCCGGAAAAGGCGACGGGAGGGTCGGGAAAAATTACTCCTGTTTATGAGATCAGCTTATTGAATAAATGAGGCGCGTGCTCCAGCACTTGCTCCCGCTCCTTCACTGCTCCTCTATGCCCTCTTCTGCTGGCCATTGGGCATATGAAAGGAAAGGATATTCAAGGGGCTGCCCACTCATTGTTTGCCGGTAATTCGAGTCCATTAGGTGAATGCGAATGGAGCTCCAGGGACGAGGGAGTAGGGCAGCTGAGTGATGGGAGCTGATTAGAGCGGCTCCTCGGGGAATCGTTCCAACGTTCTGGGAAAGTGTCAACCCTCGAGGGCACTCGATTGATAAATTGAACAGAGCTCTGTGAGGACAACTGGACATGTTTGCATTTCCTGAACTTTAGCTTTTTTTTTAATATTTTGTTAAATATAGTTAGAAATTAAATATATATTTATATACTCAGGAATTTATTTCCAATGTGTTAAATAAATTCAATGACAAACATTAAAGTTATTAAACAAATAAGTTTCTATGAAGGCTAAACCTTAGCAACATAACAGTTGTGTTGCCAACAAAGATTGATGTTCCACAACATGTTTCTAACAAAATTTGCCTAGCAACATTTTCTTATGAATTTCTTCATGTTAAATTATTCTTTTACGCTTATTTTAATGCTAAAATTCCAAGAAAAGCTACATAATGTAACAAAAAAAAAAAATACACTCATTCTACAAAACTAAATACTTAATAAAGCGAACATAAAAACGTATAACTAAACATTTTAATCTATTGTAAGCTTAAAAAACACTCCAAGTCCTGCAATAATAGTTAAAATATTAATTTCGCCTTGAGATCTCTCTAATATTTAGCCGAGCAAATATATTTTCATTTTCATCAGAGTACAAGCTGCTTGCTGGACAAGACTGAGAGCGAGCAAATAAAAAAGTTCAACATTTCACGAGCTGTTGAAATTAAAAAACTAATCCGCAAGAAGGCGAGAAATAAAAATGCAAGCAACGAATGCAGCAAAACCAAATAAAACACCAAAAAGAATCACAAGGAAAAAAAGTAAAAAACAAATAAACCGCCTCGGAATGAAAGTATTAATAAACCAGTGGGCGAGGTCGAAAGAGGGGCGCGTGAGCTATGGCTATACTGGTACTGGTACTGGTACTGGGGATATATGTATATGGCTGGACATTGGGGGTGGGGCCTGCCTGAAACAGTTATTTAAAAATAAGAGCTGAGCTTGCCAGGACGGCGGCGATACATACGTAAAATTTTATGCGCACTATAACTTGTTCGACGACTGGCGGCAGGAACCCCAAAAGAACAGGACGTTGGACGTGGCGGCAGAAAGGACAGCCGAGCAGAGCGCGGGAAAAATAAATTAATATTTTATCTAGAGCAGAGATTCGCATGCACTGGCCACGCCCCCACCAACACCCCCACCCACTGCCATGCATTTTGTTTTGCCGTTTTATGGCCATCATCAAAAGCGCATTAAAATTTTACTAAGGCGTCATGCCGCAGGGGTTGGATGCCAGCGAAGGGAGAGAGTCTGCCAAGGGGGCTGATTGTCCAGGCGTGCTAAATATTAAATCAGCGCAATGCCAGCAGAAAAAAAAAATATATAAAAACACAAACAAAAAAAAAAAAAAGAAGGAGGAGAAAAGCCAACGGAGGAAGTATACCGGGCAAACATTTTAAGCGGCTTTCCGCAGGTCCATCAACGTCCTGTTCCATCCATATCACTTGGCCCCCCCACAAAGGACACAATAATGCCGGCTAAGGGGACGTTGCAAGGAAATCGCATTAAATATTAATAATAATGTGTGCTTAGTTGCTAGATATCAATCCATTTTGTGGTCAGCTTTTGTCCTTTGATTTTCTCACTTTTATGAGGCTTACAATTTAGCTGTTGGAAAAATCGAGGGTAAAAACAATGAAAGCATTATCCTGAAATTCCTTGAAACGGAACCAAAACAATAAAAATGGGAAAGATAAGCTGCCTGTATGGGTTTTGATACTCTATCCACGAGTTGTGTTAAATTAAAAGAAAACACATTAAAGAAAAGATGTAAGATTTATATTAAATTAAGAGAAAACACATTAAAGAAAAAAATTGGACATAAAAGATTTAATATCTATTTGGTGTGATTATTCTGTTGGAAGAAAATTTAAGGTTTCGAAATGAAGTAACATAATTTTACAGACAAAAAGTTAAATTATCTTTATCCTTTTCTAAAGCTTTAAGCTATATTTATTAAATTATTTCCTTAAATTTTAACATATCAATATTTACACAAAAACTAACAGGAAACGATGAATAATGATTTTAATAATATTCTTCTCGATATTCCTTTAATTCTTAGGCTAAGAATTCAAATGTTATGCCAAAACTTTATTAAGCCAAAGATAATCCCTGAAATAAGACCAAGAGCCAATGCAAAATTAAGTCTTGAAGATTCTCTTTTCAAACTTTTCTTTGCCGAGGATTTTGATCAATTGTTATGGTTTGGCCAGAAACTGGAAGTCATTGAACCAAACGCGAAAATAAGAGAAGAACTAACAAACTCGAATTGGAGTTCATTCGCCTTGCAGTTCCCTGTTTTGGTCTCGTTCTCCCCATCGGATAACCGCAAAAAATTCAACAAGTTTTTCGCTTGATGTCGTTTTTTTTTAGCATTTGAATTTCTTATTGACCCATTTCTTTGGGGCAAAAAGGCCCAAGCCGAAAACCCAAACAGAACCCGTACCCGAACCCGAACCCGTCCAAAGCCTTTTAAAACCGGTTTCCAGTCATTTGCAACACTTTCTGGCTGCAGCTGCCCGGGGAAGGTCGCTCAGCGGGGCCAAGAGGAACGGGGATGGATGATGGTGGTGCTGGTAGTGCCTCTTGGCCAACTGCATCTCCTGCCCCTTACCAAGTGCCGTTAGTTGTTAGCCAAAAGCGAGGCAAAAAAAAAGGAAAAGAAGCACGAAAAAAACAAGGAGAATCGCGGCCCTTGAGAGGCAAGTAAGTTTTAACAACTGGAAAGACGGGTTTTTACGATTCGCTCCTCTTGCTTTTTGTGCATTTCCTTTGAAGGCAAGTCTTTGAGGATTTGTTAGAGTCGAAAGTAAGGCAGAAGAGAATGAAAACAAAGGAAATTAAATCCTGGCAAAAGCAAAATAAATACCAACTTGGATTTTCAAGATTATTTGTTATCCGCCGATTCTGTTTTACTTATCGGCGGTTGCAAATATTTGCGGATAGAGTTGATAGAATTGCAGAGCAATTAATATACTGCCGTACCTTTGTGTGCTATCCATAAATACCTTTGAAATAATAATCTCCAACAAATGACATTGTAAATTTATGCTGATAAGCCATTCGAAGCCAGGCTTTTGACCGAGGGCAAACACACACAAATCACAGTACAATGACGACGTGTCACATCAGCGGCAAAATTGTTTACAAATATTTTGCTATCATTTCGATTTCCATTCCCATTTCCATTTCTATTCCGATCTCATTTCCATTCGCGTGTGCACGAGCCTCTACTCTCCTCCCTCCCAACAAATTAGCATAATACAAATTATCAAAATTGAAAAATCGCAGAGGCATAAAATATGCATACATTCGGATGGAAAAGCTGACGTGCCTGAAGGGGAGGCTTCGTCTTCGCCTGGTCGCGTTGGGTGGAAAATGGAAATAGAAAAAAGCTAAAAGCGAAAAGCAAATTGGAAAATTTGTGTGTGAAAGTGACCGAGCGGAGCATGCAACGTGAAAAATGTGAAGCAGAAAGAGAAAAGCCGAGATGTTGAGACACTTCCGGCGGTTGGCAAAAAGTGAGCAAAATGTAAATGAGTCAAAGATGAAGATACTAAACAGCGAGGAGGAGAATCCGAGTCCGGAGGAGTGTCAGCAATAAAATATTGCCATTAACATTTAATTGAGGCCCGGGCCCAAAACGGGAAACTCTCGGAAAACTGTGCTGTGAAGTTGTTTTCGAGGGCCATCGAGTAGAGCCAATGGATACCTCAATTAAGTGCTATGCTAATGGCTGCAAACTGAGAACCGAAAAATTGTCAAAGATCACCCTAAGAGGAATGCAGGGAATTTCAGAGATTCCTTCCACCTTAAAGTGGAAACTTGAACAGGAATTTAAGCCATTTTAATTTATTTCTGGCCTGAGATAAATGGAAATTGCGTTTTGCTGCAGTGGAACTAATGCTGGAGAGGAGGAAGTGTATCTTAGTATTTTTCTTTGAAACTTTCTAATGGAAAGCAAAGATTAAGTTCTAAGAATCAGTGAAAGATTTTCCCCGAACTTACTCTAGGTAAAACCTCTTCCTTATATTAGCTTTTCTATAGAAACTTGAGTTTATTTCTTCAATTAAAATAAATTAGAAAATAATTTAGAATGCATTTTATGTATTGTAAGCAAAAGGAAAATTAAAAGGGGACCAGCTTATTTGGACCATTCTTTTGTGTTTCAATTACCGGGTTATGGCCAGGCTGTTATCTGTTTAAACTCGAGATGTTGGCAAACAATTCGGAGCTTGATTTCTTTCCCCTGACAAATTCGGTGCTTACTCTTATCGCACCTTAACGCGGTGCTTAAGTGGCCATTGCCAAGGCAGAAAAGAGGCTGCTAATTTTTTGTTCAAGCACCCAGTGCCAGGCGCAGCTCTTCAGTTTCGGTTTTACAACCAATAAAAAGATTTTTATGACCACAAACATTAAAATGTTCAAATTGAAAATAAGCAGAAAACAAAGCACGGAACCGAGAGCAACAAAAGCTAAACATGAAAGGAAGGGACAGCATGAGCGGGCAGCAGGAGCAGCTCCAGGGGACACGACGAAGGCAGGCAGAGGAGATACATTTTAAAGCAAATTTATGTTCCACAAAGGCAGCGCTGAAAGCGGAGGAGGAAGCGGAAGGAGCCGGAGAGCCGGGACAGCAGGCAGATCCTGGCAGTGGGTGGAAGTCAGGTGGAAAGGTTACCGGGGGGCCAAAGCTCCTGTCAGTGGCAAACAAAAGTCCAAAGACGCAGCCCGCTTAATGTGTGTGTTTGAAGTTGGCCACCAGGCTAACGCCCAAAAGGAGCAAATATAAAAAAAGAAGAGGAAAGGAGGAGAAAAGCAACAGCCAAGAGCCAACAGCCAAAGGACGAAGACAATGCTGGGAAATTACCAAAGCACAAGAGCCAATTCGAGCATGAAAATGTAAACAAGGCGAAAGAAAAAGCAAAATCCAGGAGGTGGGAGTCGAAGGCAGGCGAAAATGTGTGTCGCATTTGCTGTACAACGGGGCGGATGAAAAGTGGCAGCAGCAGCAATGCCGCAACAAAATCAACAGTTAGCCAATGAGCCTGAAAGTGGCAGAAGAGAGAGAGACCAGAACAAGAGAGAGTGCGAGAACAAGAAAGACGAGAAAACAACCCGTTAACACGGAGAGGGAGGCAACTCCTTCCGGTTAGCTGGATGGTTGCAGGGGGGGGGCGACCATGTAACGACTTGGGCGGCACCAGGTGCTTCTCGTACTGTTTTCGGGTGGCTTTTCCGGACGGAATCCACGTGGACTGTGCGCCAGAAGTTGCACAAGACAATTATAAACGTAATGGCAACAACAGTTAGCCAACGCACAAGACCAACAACACAGCCGGGAGTGGATGGAAAAGTATCGTTAGTGAGCTGTAGCAGTAGCAGCAGCAGCTGAACGCATAAATTCTGTTCAACAATGGGGGGTGGCAAGTGGAAAGTGGCAGTGGAAAACCCGGGGAAAACCCTGGGCATACCGATGAAGATGCTGCGAGCATCGCGTAGGTGTTGGTCGTTAGGCTAAAAAGCTAACGCAGATAATGTTCGTCCAGCTATGGCTACCTCTCTTCCTCTCTTTGTATCCTTGACTAGTGTGTGTATTTGTGTGTGTACAGCAAAATGTTGCATTAGAAGAAATGAAAGTGGCGGGTGGGTTTGTTGTAACTGTGTCAGGGTTGCAAAGGATTGCAGAGGAAATTAAAAAAAAGGGGGATTGAAAAAGATGGCAAAAGGACTCGAAGGGAAATGGGAAAAAGTTTGGCCAAAGCCAAGGCAAAGTGCTCAAAAGAAATTGAAAATTCTGGTATTATAACGTCTTATCTGAGTATTAAAGCCCAAAATTGAAAAAAAAAAATGCTGTAAGAGCATGAAGAGATGACCGAGATTTAATAATAGATAAACGGAGAAAGGTATAGGAGATACATATTATTAATTAAAGCCCTTTTCTAAAGGATACATTAGAAAATTTCGAAATTAAATTATATTATATGTATAAAGTTATTTGTTTAGCAATATTTACCTTTACCTTTTTTAAATAAATGTAAGTGGTTAAGATTACTCTAGTAAAAGATTTTCTTGAACTAATAACCTCTTTTAGCATTTATTTGCAGCTTTAAAACCTGAATTTTCTTTTTAACGACTTGGCAACCCTGTCTAAGTACACTTGTATCCACTTCTTTTTTCCACCTGCACCTTATGCAATTGTGGCAATAACTCCGAGCCCCCCCGTCTTCTCCCGCATCCCGCGGATTACTGGCGGGGGCAGTCAAGGAGAAATTAGCAGGCAAACACGAGTAAAAGAAATAAATAAAACGAACGACAGGCAGACACGAAGAACGAAGCCAACAGGGATGGCGGCTGGCAGTAAAAAAGGATAAACTGCGAGTGGATTGTGGGCGGGAAATGGAAAGGTGGTTGGGTGGGTGGTGCGGAATGGCAGCCACACAAGCGACGTGCTCCCAACACTTCTTGAGTAATTCATAGAAAAGGTCGTAAAAGTCGAGTCAAAGTAATTATGCCAGGAAAAAAGCAAGCGAAAGGAAGCCGGTCTGAGCTCCAGTAGAATTCCGGTTTCAGGATTCAGAATCCCGTTTCCAGGACCCGAGCCATTTAGGTTGTATGCAAGAGTTGTTAAGACAAATACACGCACACACACACACACACACGCATCCGACGAGAGTTGCGTTAATTGAGTGGGCCGCGCATGTGGGCGGGGAATCCTCAAGGAACACGGAAGGCGGCAGGGCGTGGCAGAGTGGGCTAAAGTGGCAGCAGCTGCCTTGCCCTCGTCCTTTGTCCTGCCTCCTTGCTAGCTTCAACGGCGGCATCAAGTGGCAAAAGCCGCAGAAGTATGCAACAATTTTCAGCTGGCAAGCCAAGGATAGCGGATTTATTCCAGGTAAAACGCCAACGCGTAAAGGTGTAATGAATGTGCCCGAGGCAGCATCAACTTATAAATATATATAGACGTACATTACAATTCGCCTTTAATTGTTGAAAGCCCACAAATTACAAAAAGGTAAGATGGATGGGCTAATGAAATATGCGGGTGCAAGGCAGCAAAATGGTAGAGAATTCCCAAAGGATATGCATTCGGAATTACGCGGTTCCTGAGGCACTTATTTGCATTGAAAGTGAGGGAACAAAAGGATAATGGTGAAGTTTAGGAAGAAGGAAGAATATTTAGAAGCCGCTGCTTAAGGTCACATATATTTGCAATAAATTAAATAGAAGGAACCTCTATTTAAGAAGGAAATTTGAATTTTTAATCTCATTTAATATCATGAGAATATAATTTCTAAGTTTCTAAATCATTTAACTAATGATAACAATATTATAGCCCTCATAGCCTTAATCCCTTCATCTCTGTATTCAATCGTCAGAAATCTCTCATGCTCAAAAGGATAATGTCGATTGGTAATTTTCAATCTGGATCCAAGCAAAGGGGAAATATAATTACAGCTCGTCTCATTAACGATTGGGTATTAGTCGCAATTAGCAGGACCCATTGCCAACTGGCTCAAGGATAAATGGCAGCAAGCCGGCACACAGATACACTCGCACTACACACACTTGTGCATAAATGCAGCACCCTATTGACATTAATTGAATGAACCAATATGGACAGTTAGTTATTGAAACATGTCAGGGGCTGAGTAGAAGTGCTGCAAGGATGCATGACGACGAGAAGGGTGGTTGGGTGGTGCTCGGCGAGGGTCTCTCCCTAAGCAAACATGTCACTCTGAGCAGCTTGGACAAATGAGAGGAGTGAGTAGTAGCAATTCGCTTCCATTTGATGACGAATGTGGGCATGTCAAAATGACTGCCAACTTGACTCGCCTCCTTGGAATGAAATGGGGGGAAAAAGGGGTTGGTGGCCAAACCCATTGGAATTGCCTTGACTCTTGACATTTGACAGGCTGCTCTGCTCTGGAAAATCTCAAAAAATTGTTGTGAAGCGCGCTTCAAATTTGACATATTGGATGGCTGCAAACGAAAGCCGATTTCAATTCGATGGATGCCTTCCACACTCTCCCCCAACGTTCGCTTATCCTGCGGCTCTCTTTGTATGCTTATGCTAATGTGCGTAAAAAGCATGCAAATTTCTTTGGCAAGGAATAAATCTGGGGAAAATTAAAGGGCGGCGATCGAATTCGCAGGACTTCTCTCTCTCCCTCTCTATTTTTTCTCTCTCCATTTTCCAGTTGTTTTTTTTTTCTCTTGCTTTATTTTTTTTCCAGCCCGGAATGGACATCCTGCGGTGAGAGCTGCCAGGTCCACGATTCATTTCCACGCCGCATATATGAATATAAATGCAGCATCACCATCAGCCTCTTGTTTTTCTGTTATTCCTTCCGCTGCGGTCGGGGAAAAAAGCCTCACGCAGAAATTGAGTTATAATATGGGAGAGAGAGGGAGAGAGTGAGAGATACACAGGGAGAAAGTGAGAGAGAGAGCGCGCGATGGCTGCGGTTATGTGCACGTCTATATGTAGCATACATTTCGGGGCGTGTGCATCATTTAGCCCGTGTTTGCCGGCAAAATGGCCAACAAAACCAAGAACAACAATGGCCAAACGCTAAATAAACTATGCAAGAAATTTATGCAAATTTTATACAATGCTCAAGCATTTAAAAACGACTACCTAGACTATGGACGGACAGCGAGGACTGAAGCGGGGGCGTTTGCGGGATGAGAATGGGTCGAATCGTTTCTGGTTTTTGCGGTGCGTTGTGGATTTTCGGTCTGTCTATCTCCATGGGGCTTATGGACATGGCTAAAACTGATTACTCGCAGCAAATGGGATTCCCTATACTGATTGCAAAGCGTCCAGGACTTGGTTAAGTGGAAGGAAGAAACAAGGAGGAGGAGAGAACAAGTAGAAGGAGAAATCAATAAAGAGTATCTTAAAGCTAGGGTTTTTTTTATGAATTTTTGGTACTAAAGGTAAGTGAAATATATTAAATACTATATTGTACTATAAATAATATACATTATATAGAACTAATTACGGTTTTATGGATATATTTACTTCTTTAGTATTGCTTTTTTTAGTTTACTTTATAAATAATCCCTATTATGCATTTTAAAGTTAAAGAATGATTATAGCATCTTTATGCTATTAGAAAAGTTTAGAAACCTTTTTAATTATACTCCAAAAAATCCTATATATTTATTTAAATCCTAACAAATTACAAACCAAACCGCTAGTTGCATTTGTTTTATTTTTCTTTTCACCACAATAACAAATGGCTTTAAAGTTTATCCTTCGATAAGAATTTTCTTTGTTTTTCCCATTGCATTTCAGTCTGCCTTGTTCCCGCTGACCAAGTCGAAATATGGCACTGGTTAACTATTGTGAACTGCGGTCGTACTGGCCCAATCCTTCAGAGCGCCGGTGGTCTCTTCTGGCTTCACTCTGGACTCGGGAACTGACAGGACCTCGAGTAAACCGCGCTGGCTGCTGCGGTTGCCGGCAATTTGTGTTGCATTGTTTGAAAATTTTCGGCAGCGTTCGGCGAGCTTCCTCCTGCAGTCTTGCGGTAGGCTGGGTTTTTTTCCTCCTTCTTGTTCTCATTCTCTCTCTCTCTCTCTCTCTGTCCGAGATGTTAAAACAAATGTTGCTTTAATGCTGCGGTCTTTTGGCCTGACTGACGTTGGTGCTCTTGGCCCACTCACTTCCGTTTGGCAGAGGAGGAGTTAATGTGATTGCAGAATGCCAAGCTTCCGGCTGCAAGCAAGTCACTTGCAAATTGATTAAAACAAAGGATTTGCCGAGGCCGGTTCTACAATCAAGCCTAATGAAGACAGAGATCCAAATTTGCTAGTTCATCTCCTGGAGAGAAGTTCTATTATGCCGGAGTTCTCCCGCAGGAAATAACCCTGTAATAAACGCTGGCAGGATTAATTGTATGCATAATCAGGCTTTTGCTTTAGCTGTGGATTTTGCTCTTGCCTGAGAGGGGTTTTACTGCCATCTTGGCTGATTTACGTTGCGTATACGCAATATTTATGGCACCTTCAATTAATTGTGCGTTAGATTATTTAAGCATACTTTACGGACCCCTTGAATTATTAGTAGGCATTAATTTTTCAGGGGCCCAGCTCGGCATTAGCATTAAGTTTCTTTAGGCACGTGTGTGTGTACGCCAGTGGGCTTAGGCCTGGGTTTGGGTCTGTTGTTAGTCGGCTGAGCTGAGGTGAGGTGAGGTGAGAGTTAGGGTGACACTTTAAGCCCTCAACGTTGATTGACTGCCGCCCATCAACGTCGCTTTTCGGGAGTTCGTTCGTTCACTCACTCACTCACAAAAGGCGAATCAGATAGAATTGTACGCTATATATGTTGTATATATGGCAACATCCATTCAGATGCAACGTTCTATGCACACGATTTATACGCTCTGCTTGGCATTTGGTTTATCAATCAGCGCGAATACACCCTGCCATATGTGCACCCAGCTAACAGTTCCCAGTTGCCAGTTTCCAGCTATATGCTATTCCAGCTCCCAGCTATTATCCATTAATCATGGCTCGTTCGTTCCATGATGCCCTTGGACACTTTGCATATTGATTTTCTTACGGCCAGTTCCCCAAAATTAAGGCTCATTCTTGGGGTCCTGCATATTCAGCGGTCCCATTCCGCATCATTTATTTCAATCGCCGCAACAATGCATCGCTCTCTACCATCTCGTTCCCATTTTCCGACCATTTTCCATTTAAATCCCCCCGAATTCCCATTGTTTTTGCCGTGGCTTGCTGGCGTGCGTGTGTGTTTTCTACGGGCCATGTTGGTGGGACATAATTAAAACCGCAAATAGCGCCCATGCCCGATGATCGCTGTCCGCGGAATAACGCATAATGCGAAAGCCAAACAAACGATGACCAGCATCTATCTACTATTATCCATTGTCTACGGCATCGGGGGCTGGCATCCATCGCTGGCATCCGTATCAGATGACCACCTATACTCCTGCCAGCAAAAAGCACAGCTCTGCTGACATGTGAGCCGAGACACAATGCACCTTTCTTCCACATATGCCACACACACACACACTGATATTCAGGGCATACAGTTTCAAAATTGTAATTATGCGCCCGCCAGTTGGCAGTTAATTACACTGTGCGAAAGTGTGTAATATGTTAAATCAACATGGCAAACCACACTAGTATATATACATATGTAGTATAATATACACATTTATATATATGAATATGTTGCACATTGCTCATACGCCCCGTTAAACCGTTTATTAGTTTTGGATTTTCATTGGATTTCGCGTCCGGGTAATAGATTTCACTGCTTCAATTAGCAGAATTAAAATGTTTACCCTCTGGCGGCTTTCAGAAAATTTTTCATTTTATAGTGGCCGCTATTTTAAGCCGGTCTTTTGTGGCATTTCCCTGCCCCTACCCCCTACCCTCCTACCATCATCAGGCGATTTTTCCAGTTAATTTTGGTGAGAGTAAGAGGCTTAGTGGTGATGTGGGCGCGCTTTAAAGGATCATTAATTTATCGGCATGGCTCGGTTGTTTTGTCAATAAACTGTTCGATTGAAACAAATCAGCTGGAACGGAATCGATTTTGCACTCTAAATTAAAGTGGAAATAACAATAGTTTAACTAACATTTTGATGAACCATTTTAAGCACTATCCATTATAATAGCTGTTATTTATAAATAAAAAACCTCAACTTTCTTGATTTATTGCAGCTAGTACACTAGACAAGCTCTGATACTAAATTTCTGCCAAGACTAACCCCTCCTATTTATTATTTTCTTTTAATTTTCCGTTTGCTTTTCTTGGCCCAAAAGCATTTCCCTCGATTTGTCTAAAGCCTTTCCGTTTTTCCTTGTCGTCGCTTCGTCTGTTCTTGATATTTTTCGCTGCAGCGAATATGTCATGTTCGTGCCAGAAATTTGTATTGTGTTGACTTGCATTTGACAACTTAATGAATTTAGCTTTTTCCGCATATAAAAAACCAAGCAGCACACTCCGATCGTTGGGCATTATCTTAACCCGAATACGTGCTGATATTCGGATGCAACCAGGCCGATATTATATAAGCCCATCGCGAGAGCATTATGAGAAAACTTTTTCAAACGAAAATAACCCACAAAAAAATGTCCGTTACGTGCTCCATAAAATGTCTGGCAGCCCTGACCATATACATATACATATATATATATATTTTAGTGGCCGAATTTCTTTGGGGTTTTTACTTTTTTTATTTTTTTGACAATGTGCAAGTTTTTCTGTGTGGAAAAAAACTTTTTTATTTTTATGTTGTAGCAGCAAGAAGGAAAACAACAACAATAACTATAAGAGGAAGACTGAGAAGAGAATGAGGTAGAACGTCAAGTGTTTGGTTCCGAGGACCTCACGCTCCTGAAAAGGCCGGAGTTGTATGTAATTTGGTTTTATGCTTTATCGCTTGCTTGATTTTTATTATGATTATTATCGTGGGAATTACGATGCAACTTTTGGGTTTTGGCCCGAGGAAACTTTTGTGATTGCTGGGTCCCTGAAGAAAAAGCTTATGTTTTTTTTGTTCCTGCCTGGAATTTTCTACTGATTTATTGGGTTAGCAGTGGCATTTTCACGTCTTTGTTGTGGCCCTTCAAGATGATAATGATGGTGATGAGGATAAGGCCTGAAGAGGAGTTTTTGATGTCTTGATCTGAATTTGATGGTTTAATACGGCCTAGTTTGCCAGAATGAGCAATTGATTGGCCCCTGTTTGAAGGGTGTGCATGTTAAGGAGAAGTATTAACAATTTTCTTAAGATAGGGTAAAATTTTCTACCATGTTTATGGACTATTAACTCTTATATCTAGCACTCACGCACTATGCATATGCATACTCTTACTGATGACAGTGTGAAGGGTTAAATAAACTTACCTAAAAAGAAAAGAAGTAAAGAAGAACAATTAGTTACAGGTAATGAATTAATTAAGTTTATGAACTGTAATAATATTGTGTCAAAGCGGTAATGATTTTATTAATAGAAAAACAACAATTTAGTCAGCTTTAATAGCCAACATAATTAATTTAGACTCCTTTAATATAAACATAAACAAAGTGAGGTTTTGTTTTAGAATTGAAAAACGAAATTAACTTAATATTCTCAAACTCCTGCCAGAAATGCAAATCAGAAGAGGCCTGATTGCAATTGCACTCAATCCCTTAAGTTTCTCGAAATGAATTGAAGCAGAAAACGGTTTCTTGGTTAGATAGTTCCAGCCGTAACTCCGATTGCCGCAAATCCCATCAATGGATATGCCTCTGGCACTGCAGCTTAGCCTAAACGAGCCGCTTTCCACCGCCCCGCTATCAAATCCTCAGCATTAGGCTCTCAAAAAAACAGTTTTTCCCTCTCTGTTTGGCTTGTTGCAATTGCTATGCAATGTTGGAAAAATCTTCAACCACAAAGGACTCAAAACCGAAAGCAAAACAAAACAAGGGAAGGCTCCATGGCGGCAAAACCGATGTTAAGCAGAGCGAGAGCGAGGAGATTTTCTACCTTTTTTGCCCCTCATACAGGCCACATGTACATGTGAACATGTGTGTGTATGCAAAGAGCCTGGCCAACACAATGGCGGCAAGTTAAAGCCAAATCGGGGCGGGGCAAGGGTCTGAGGCAGGGGCCACAAAAGGCCACTAAAGAGATGTAGATGTAGATGCCTCCGTGGGTTCGTGTAGATATATTTAACAGCAAAGTCAAGCGCTTGCGATGTGCACAGCACAAAATCCAAATTTAATGACCAAGTAAAATAGACAGCAAACGAGAGCGCCAGGATACGACAACCAGGAGCCAAACACTTGCACGTTTGGGAAAATGCACTGAGAAAATGGAGGCTGAAAACTTGCAATCAAAGAAATTCAGAAAGTCTAGAAACAAAAGCTTAAGATGTAAAACGACTCTTGTATTCTGTTGGCTTTCTTCACAAACTTCTTATATTTTAAATCCTAATTGTAATAATATTTTTCTCCCTGTGCATGTTACTGGGCGGGAGGCGTGGCTCTAATGTTAGTTGAATGTTTGCCGAGCCTTTGTTATCGGCATGCGTCTTTTTGCAATTGGATATGCCTTTTATGCCTTTGGGCTGTGTTAATGTTGACAGTGCTCGTCGTAGAACCAAGGACATGACAGGAGTTGGAAAATACAACCAGCAAAAATATACACAAACATACATACATGTATGTATACACACACACCCCCACACCACAGCATGTTATGTAGTGCCAGCGAAAGCCCGGCAGAAGGACCCTTTCGACCACGGCCTCGGGCCAAAAGGCATCTGCGCTTCGACATCGCCATCCTCACACAACTTTTGATGCCTGTCCTGTCCTGTTCGCTAGTTCATCTCCATCTCTCATCTGCACCCCCCCTGTGTCCATGCCCCCCTTCGGCTCCTGGCTCGCACATTATGGCAAATTATGACATTGACAAGTGGCCAGGAGGTGTCACATTTCTTGGTCGCCATTTTCCTTTTTCTGCAGCAATTTGTTGCTGCATGTCATACATCAGACACACACTGGCGGAAAAAAAAGATATATAAACTGGGTTTTTTTGATTTTCCGTCCCTGAACTTTGCATTTTAAAAAGGTCTTTAGTCATAAGTGAGTTGTGCGAGTTGCAAAAAAAGGCCTAAGAAAAAGGCTGCCGAGGAATTTGGTCTAGATTTATGAATTTATGGTTCTTAATTCAAGGAATAAGTGGAAAAGAAAATGTCAACCTACTTAAGGGGGAAATTTTGAGGAAATATTTGTAGTTTTTAAGTGTTGTTAAGGTGTAGGCAATTCTTGAAGTATTCTACATGATTTTGAGGTTCTTTAGTATCATAAATAATAAATTATAAAATTGAAAGTCAAGATTTGTACATTCTTCAATGTTTTTAAAAGACTTTTAAGTAGTTTTTTTTTTATTTTAACATATTTTATCCGTTAGCAAGTAAAATTTGTTTCTTATTTTAGGAAAATATACAACAGAGCTTACAAATAGCTAAAATACCACGCTTTCTTACAAGAAATAATCGAATTGATTTAAAAATAATCTTCCCAAGTATCCTTTTCCATATTTCCAGCACATTTCCCATGATCACACACCCATTTCTCTAACTGCACGAACCACAGGACACGAATGAGTATATGAAACCCTGTGCCAAATGTCTTTTTCTGCCCGCAGTTTACAGTTTCGTTTCGTTTCTCTTTTGGGCCGTAAGTGTCGGAGGAAAGTGCACTAGGCGCAGAAACCGAAACTGTTGCATACTTTGCAGCGTCTTCCACTTGAAAGTGTCCTTGCTGTGTGTTGTTTTTTTGCCGTTAAATTTTATTTTCATTACAAATGCGTTTGTTGTTTATGCACTCTATATGTATGTATGTATATGTAGGCACACTGCAGGAATGGAAAGTAAGGCGGCTAAACAAAAAGTCCTGCCACTTCTCGACTATTTTCACAGTTGTTCTTATTGCTGCTACTCTGCCTCTATATTTGTATTTGTATTTGTTTTTGTTTGGTTTGTTGTTTGTACATAGTTTATTTGTTGTTTTCCTGGCCACGTTTTTGTTGTTGATTTCGTCGTTTTGTTTTGCATTACAAATAACGCTCTTTGCTTTCCTTTTCTCTCCTCTTTTTTTTTGCAGTTCGTGCGAGCATTTTAACATTTCAACATTTTCATTGCGTCTCGCAGGGTGAAGTGCTCAAATTTATGCGCATATATTGTTCGGGAAGCATTCATTCATGCGTTTCCAGTTCTCAGCTCCGCAGCTCCACAGCTCCATAGTTTCACAGTTCCAAAAACCAGGCAGGGAGAGGCTACGCCCCCCATATTGCAGTTGATTTCACGATTCATGCATAATTACGTGGGGATTCGTGGCTCACAAAATAGAACATAGTATGCATAGAGAGCAGAGTTCGTATGACCTGCATATATAAATCAAACGTAGAATTACAAATGCCAACGAAATATGTATTTGTATCATCACACGACGATGTTAATCACGTTCGGTAGCTCCTCTAATCCCGGGAAAAGCCGAACCAGGCGAAAATGATAAATGGGATTCTAGGGAGAGGACCTTGCTTTGATTCTCTTATTTAAATTACTAAATCATGGCTTAGATCCGACATAGTTCTGGGCTATTTTTTTGTGGCGCCATTTAACAGGATTTAGTTCTCGTTCTTCGTAATAAACGTTCATTTTCACATTTCTGGAAAGTTTCGCATTGAAAAAGCTTTTAACATGACATTTTGAGTCCCTTTAGTAAAAGTTTAGGCATTAA